>JAVHYY010000677.1:0-62329 GCA_035221665.1 Okamejei kenojei
GATGATGAGAGGTGTTATAGGTTTGGGGTATGGGATATGGTATTGTTTGAGTGTGGGTGGTAGTTGGGGGAGTTGTGGGTGTGGTGGTTGGATTGTGGTTGGGGTTGGGGGGGGTTTGATTGGATGTGAGAGGTGGGGGTTGAGGAAGGGGAAGAGGTGGGGAGAATGATGGGGGGGGGAGTTAGGATGGGTTTTAATGGGTTTAGGATATGTGGGGGAAGGGAAGTTGTAATGTTGAGAATTTTTAAAAATTATATTGGAAATGAGGAGGTAGGGATTATATGAGAGAATGTAATGAATTGAATGGGTTGGGATTGTGATAGTGGGAAAGGGTGGGATGTGGTAAATTTTGTATTTTTAATATGAAGATTGTTAGGTTGAGGTTGATGGTGGGTTTGTGTGATGAAATATGGTAGTTTGATAAAGATTAAGCGGTCAGGTGGCGCAGCGGTAGTGTTGCTACCTTGCAGTAAATGCAGCGTCGGAGATCTAGGTTCCATCCCGATTACGCGATGTATCCCTAAACTAAACTAAATAAACTAAACATGAACCAGGAAGTTAAAGTGATGAGTGGAAAGGATTGAGGTTGTGCAAAGATTGGGAGGGGGAGGGAGGTAGTCAGTCTTCCCCACGACAGAAGGGGGTGGGGTTGTACAGCTTGATAGCCATGGGGAAACGTGTTTCCCGTGGCTATCCTGTGGCGTTCTGCGCTGCATCTTGGTGGAACTAGTCTTGCTGAAGGTGCTCCTCAGTGTGTCATGGAGCGGGTTACGTCGCAGCACAGCAGTAGTGTAAACATATTGCACTGTAAAACCCTTACTAAACAGCAAAACAAGTTCAGTGTATATTAGAGAAACAGACAATTAGTCCAAATAGTCCTGTCGAAATATCTTCTACACGCCATTGTACCAGCCTCCACTGCCTCCTCTGGCAGCTTGTTCCATATACCCACCTCCTGGGTGAAGAGAGTGAGTTAATTTTACTTCAGAGTCACGTGAGTGACTACGTGAAGACCCCGACAGCACGCATGCGCGACATATCGTCAAACGCATTGCGGAAGTGACAGTCGGGAGGCGCATCGCTCCTTCAGCGTAAGTTAAAAACAAGCCGGAGGTAAGTCTTACCATTCTGGTACAGTTTTGTGGCGACTCTGTGGTGTTTTCTTACAGAAAAAGAGAGAACAGAAGGCATGGAGTCCAGGAAAATCGCGTAGAGCTGCGGCAAAAATCGCTGCTGTGGAAAGCAGCCAGCAGCGTGCCGGCTCTCCAGAGCTGCAGGTACATCCAGCAGCCCCCGACTTCTCGCCGCATCAGGCCACAGGTGCGGCGGCAAGACCACCCGGAAGTCAGACAGGTCCGTTGACTCGGCTGAGTCTGGACCTGAGGACATCCCGTTCGCAGATACTGATGACGGTTGTCTTACCCGCATGGAGCGGATGGTGGAGCAGTTGTTCCAGCATGAGCTGCTTATGCAGGGGCAGAGTCACAGTAGGTCTCTTCGCAGACCCATGGCAGCATCCTAGGAGCCAGGAGGTGAAACTCCAAAGAATCCTCAAGCTGCTGGCTGCTAGGATTACAACAGTTGATGGGGTCGAGATGCCAGAAGAGCTGCAAGACACTCTAGCACTCCTGTGCAATACACAGTTTGAAATAAACAGCTACAGGAAGAGCATCATCCGGCCTGCACTGAACCCCAAGTTTGCGGGATTGTGCAGACCCAGCAGTGCACAGCCGCCAACATTGCTGTTTGGGGACAACCTCCCAAAACAGGTAAAAGACCTGGATGAGGAGGCCAAGGCAAACGGCATGATTAAGGTGCCGGCCACCTCCAAAACCCCATATCAGCGGCGGCAGCACCCCTACGCATCCACCAGCACCGTTACAACGAGAGACCATCTGGTGGTGAAAACCCGAAGGTCGGCCCACCTGCATGGTCTTTTTTAGACCATGGCCCAGCCTGGCCTTCTTGGAAAATGCGCCAGCCCCACACCACAGCAACACAACACAACAAGAAGCAAGGACAGAGGCAACCAACACAGCACCGCCGGGTAACCATGGAGGTAGGTGGGTCTGGTTGCCTCGAAAACTTTGCATGTCTAGATTCATCACGGGTTGGGGGATGGTTGCACTTGTTTTGTGGTGTTTGGAGCACTTTTACCTCTGATCCTTACATACTCAGAAGTATTCATGGATATAAAATTGAATTTGTTTACGAACTCCCTATCCCAGTTCAGCATACACCTAGCCGAAAGTTTGTACTTTCACAAAAAGAGAGAACAGAAGGTCATGCTGAACTTTTAAGATTAAACTCAAAAGGGCTAATTGAGAAAACAAACAGAGAATCTCAAGAGTTCGTATCATATAACCATATAACTGAATGCTCGGGTCGCGGTGGTAAAACATTTTCTCCGGAGTTGTTGCCTGACCCGCTGGATTACACCAGTTTTTTATAACCATATAACAATTACAGCACGGAAACAGGCCCTCTTGGACCTTCCAGTCCGTGCCGACCATTTGTTTTCCCCTAGTCCCATCTACCTGCACTCAGACCATACACCTCCATTCCCTTCACGTCCATATACCTATCCACTTTACTCTTAAATGTTAAAATCGATCCTGCCTCCACCACTTCTGCTGGAAGCTGATTCCACACAGCCACCACCCTCTGAGTAAAGAAGTTCCCCCTCACGTTACCCCGAAACCTCTGTCCCTTAATTCTCATGTCATGCCCTCTTGTTTGAATCTTCCCTACCCTCAAGGGGAAAAACGTATCCACGTCAACTCTGTCTATCCCTTTCATCATTTTAAAGACCTCAATCAAGTCCCCCCTTAACCTTCTGCGCTCCAAAGAATAAAGACCTAACTTGTTCAACCTTTCTCTGTAACATAGTTGCTGGAACCCTGGCAACATTCTAGTAAATCTCCTCTGTACTCTCTCTATTTTGGTGACATCCTTCCTATAACTAGGCAACCAAAATTGTACACCATACTCCAGAATTGGTCTTACCAATGCCTTGTACAATTTTAACATTACTTCCCTACTCCTATATTCAATGCTCTGATTTATAAAGGCCAGCACACCAAAGGCTTTCTTTACCACCCTATCTACATGCAATTCCACCTTCAGGGAACTATGCACAGTTATTCCTAGATCCCTCTGTTCCACAGCATTCCTCAATTCCCTACCATTTACCATGTACGTCCTATTTTGATTTGTCCTGCCAAGATGTAGCACTTCACACTTATCAGCATTAAACTCCATCTGCCATCTTTCAGCCCACTTTTCCAAATGGCCCAAATCTCTCTGTAGACTTTGAAAATCTACTTCATTATCCACAACACCACCTATCTTAGTATCATCTGCATACTTACTTATCCAATTTTCCACCCCATCATCCAGATCATTGATGTACATGACAAACAACAGTGGACCCAACACAGATCCCTGAGGCACCCCACTGGTCACCGGCTTCCAACCTGACAAACAGCCATCCACCATTACTCTCTGACATCTCCCATTCAGCCACTGTTGAATCCATCTTGCTACTCCGCCATTAACACCCAAAGATTGAACCTTCTTAACCAACCTTCCATGGGGAACCTTGTCAAAGGCCTTACTGAAATCCATATAGAGTATCAAACATTTTCACCAAAAACAATAAAGACGGCGGATGCCGCATCATCATAGATCTGACCGAACTGAATACTTTCGTACAGTATGCCCATTTCAAAATGGTCACTTTTGTCACAGCCAAACAGCTAATCTCTGACAGGTACTACATGGCTTGCATCGACCTAAAGGATGCATACTATTCAGTACCAATGCATAAGGATCATCGTAAATATCTGAAATTTGTCTGGATGGGACAGCTCTGGCAGTACAAGACCTTACCTAATGGATTATCATCGGCACCCAGGCTGTTTACCAAACTGTTAAAACCAGCTCTAGCATATCTGAGAAAACAAAACCATATTGTTATGGCCTACCTTGATGATATTCTCATAGTGGGGAAAAATTTGGAGTTGGCTACATTGACAGTTTCAGCCACAAAGCATCTTTTTCAAAAGCTGTGATTTATCATTCATCCAGATAAAGCAAAATTGAGACCCTCCACTACTATGGATTATTTGGGGTTCACTATCGATTCTGTTCAAATATCTATTCAAACAAAGTGGCAGACTTGACGGAAGCATGTAACAGCCTCACTGGCATCAGAAAACCATCCATTCAGCAAGTAGCCAGAGTGATTGGGAAATTATTTAAAACAAGATTAGTTAAACAAACTAGCAAACTGGCAAACAAGATTAGTTAAAACAAATGTAGGTCCCTTGCAGTCAGAAACAGGTGAATTGATCATGGGGAACAAGGATATGGCGGACCAATTGAATAACTACTTTGGTTCTGTCTTCACTAAGGAGGAAATTGAGTGAAATCCAGGTTAGTCGGGAAGTGGTGTTGGGTAAATTGAATGGATTAAAGGCCGATAAATCCCCAGGGCCAGATAGGCTGCATCCCAGAGTACTTAAGGAAGTAGCTCTGGAAATAGTGGATACATTAGTGATAATCTTTCAAAACTCTTTAGATTCTGGAGTAGATCCTGAGGGTTGGCGGGTAGCAACCGTAATCCCTCTTTTTAAGAAGGGAGGGAGAGAGAAAACGGGGAATTACAGACCAGTTAGTCTATCATCGGTAGTGGGGAAACTGCTAGAATCAGTTATTAAAGATGGGAAAGCAGCACATTTGGAAAGTGGTGAAATCATTGGACAAAGTCAGCATGGATTTACGAAAGGTAAATCATGTCTGACGAATCTTGTGGAATTTTTCGAGGATAATAGCGTGGATAGGGAAGAACCAGTGGATGTGGATCTGGACTTCCAGAAGGCTTTCGACAAGGTCCCACATAAGAGATTAGTATACAAACTTAAAGCATACGGCATTGGGGGTTCAGTATTGATGTGGATAGAGAACTGGCTGGCAAACAGGAAGCAAAGAGTAGGAGCAAACGTGTCCTTTTCACAATAGCAGACAGTGACTAGTGGGGTACCGCAGGACTCAGTGCTGGGACCCCAGCTATTTACAATATACATTAATGATCTGGATGAGGGAATTGAAGGCAATATCTCCAAGTTTGCGGATGACACTAAGCTGGGAGGCAGTGTTAGCTGTGAGGAGGATGCTAGGAGACTGCAAGGTGACTTGGATAGGCTGGGTGAGTGGGCAAATGTTTGGCAGATGCAGTATAATGTGGATAAATGTGAGGTTATCCACTGGTGGCAAATACAGGAAAGCAGACTATTTACTAAATGGTGGCCAATTAGGAAAAGGGGAGATGCAGTGCAACCTGGGTGTCATGGTACACCAGTCATTGAAAGTAGGCATGCAGGTGCAGCAGGCAGTGAAGAAAGCAAATGGTATGTTAGCTTTCATAGCAAAAGGATTTGAGTATAGGAGCAGGGAGGTTCTACTTCAGTTGTATAGGGTCTTGGTGAGACCACACCTGGAGTAGTGCGTACAGTTCTGGTCTCCAAATCTGACGAAGGACATTATTGCCATAGAGGGAGTGCAGAGAAGGTTCACCAGACTGATTCCTGGGATGTCAGGACTGTCTTATGAAGAAAGACTGGATAGACTCAGTTTATACTCTCTAGAATTTAGGAGATTGAGAGGGGATCTTATAGAAACTTACAAAATTCTTAAAAGGGTTGGACAGGCTGGGTGCAGGAAGATTGTTCCCGATGTTGGGGAGGTCCAGGACAAGGGGTTACAGCTTAAGGATAAGGGGGAAATCCTTTAGGACTGAGATGAGAAGGACTTTTTTCACACAGAGAGTGGTGGGTCTCTGGAACTCTCTGCCACAGAAGGTAGTGGAGGCCAGTTCATTGGCTATATTTAAGAGGGAGTTAGATGTGGCCCTTGTGGCTAAGGGGATCAGAGGGTATGGAGAGAAGGCAGGTACGGGATTGTGAGTTGGATGATCAGCCAT
This sequence comes from Okamejei kenojei, assembly GCA_035221665.1. Lineage (NCBI taxonomy): Eukaryota > Metazoa > Chordata > Chondrichthyes > Rajiformes > Rajidae > Okamejei > Okamejei kenojei. The sequence goes on from JAVHYY010000677.1 coordinate 5,984, forward strand.
GATCATATTGAATGGCAGTGCAGGTTCGAAGGGCCGAATGGCCTCCTCCTGCACCTAATTTCTATGTTTCTATTAGTGGCTGCATTTCCAGCCGCACAATTTGGGCCACTCCATTACCAAAATTTACAAAGGGCAAAAATATCAGCGCTTAAAACTCATGCAGGCCATCTTGATAGGCCTATGGAACTACCAGGGAAAGCAAAATTAGAGTTAAATAGGTGGATAGACAATATTCAGCATTGTTCCAACCCCATCACAATCGTAAATCCCTCGGTTATATTACAGACTGATGCCAGTGCAAAAGATTGGGGAGCAACTAATACCACCTCTAGTTGTGGTGGTAGATGGAGTGCACAAGAATTAACCCTGTTCGGAGCACTAGGGATTAATTATGTAGAAATGCTGGGAGCATTTCATGGACTCCGGGCCTACTGCTCGGACATGCACCATTTGCATGTTCAATTACAGATTGACAATACCACTGTGGTGGCCTATATTAATCATATGGGTGGAATAAAGTCGATATCATGTGATGAATTGGTTAATACTATCTGGCACTGGTGCCTGGAAAGGAACATTTGGATCTCAGCCACTTACCTTCCAGGGAAGCTAAATACAGTGGCGGACACCAGGTCACGCAAATTCAACGACAACACCGAATGGATGTTGGATCGGAAAGTGTTTGCCGATATTGTAGAGCGGTATGGGACACCAGATATCGGCCTTTTTGCATCCAGATTAAATCACCAACTACCAACATATGTTGCTTGGGAACCAGACACTGGGGCAGTGGCGATGGATGCTTTCTTGCTGCATTGGGGGGATTTGTTTTTCTATGCATTTCCCCCCTTTTGCCTCATCAGTCGGGTCTTGCAAAAAATAAAACAAGTCTCTGCAACGGGTATTTTGGTTGTTCCCGACTGACCTACCTAACCGTGGTTCCCAGTAGTACAAAATATGGCCGCAGAACCCTGCATTCGAGTCAACAAACGTCCGAGCCTTTTGGTACACCCTGTGATGGGAAAGCCATCCGTGCCATGACCGAATAAACCTGTTGGTTTGCAGATTCTGAACAGGCCATTTCTGGACTACGGACTCTCCGACAGAACGATAAATGTCATCACGGCATCGTGCAGGGAGTCCACCAGAAGACAATATCTCATAGGCGTGAAGAAATGGGAAGTGTTCTGCACCAGAACGAACGCTTCATACGACACAGCCACCATCACTGAAGTGCTGGAGTTCCTGGCTACCCTTCACTTTGACGAGGGATTGAGCTACAGTGCCATCAATTGTGCCCGCAGTGCCCTATCCAATTATCTGGGCCGAGGGTGTGATCACCTGGCTGTGGGATCACACCCACTGGTATCTAAACTAATGAGGGGTATATTTAATTCTAATCCCCCCCAGGCCCAGATAACCCATACATGGGACATAAGCATAGTGTTGACTATGCTTCGAGGATGGACACCTATATCGGGACTCACACTGGATAAACTAACCTATAAAATGGTTACATTAATGGCACTTGTAACAGCACACTGGGTCCAGTCCTTACATAAACTCAGTATGGACGCCATGTATATCACCAATGGCAAGATAACCTTCCTGATTCAGGGGTTACTTAAACAGGATAGACCCAGATCTACTGGCCAAAAATTAGAATTTCTGGCGTATCCTGCAGATTGTTGGCTCTGCATCGTGACATATATATGCTGCAATATATAGAGGTCACCAAGAGTCTCAGGGGCACGGAGAGGGCTTTACTCATTAGCCACAAACGCCCTCACCATAAGATCACGGTACAAACCATATCTAGATGGTTAAGGGTGGTATTGGGTGCAGCGTGGTGGACACTAATATTTTTAAATCTCACTCCACCAGGGCTGCATCCACTTCAGCGGCAAGGATCATGGAAGTTCCAATGGACCACATCCTTGCAACAGTGGGTTGGAGCAATGAACGAACTTTTCAACACTTTTATAATAAACCCGGGCCACTCCCGTAATATTTGCGGGAAAAATTTTAAGTTCTGTTTTATGAATTACCCCAATGTAGGGGCATTATTGTTTTAGGTATGAAATAAATACCTTTTTGTTTTTTCAGCACAGTTTTCATGTCTGAAATATGTTACATCCTCCATTTCCTAGCATGGCAGTGTGTGAGCATGGACTCGTTCCAGGGCATGAAATCACAGAGCTTTGAAATCTTCACATAATCACTCACGTGACTCCGAAGTCAAATAGTAAGATTAAATGAGAACTTACCAGTTTAAAGTTTGATCTTTATTTTATGAGGAGTTACGATGAGGGATTATGTGCCCTCCGCTCCCAAACCTTCTATTATAAAGGTCAACTGGTATATAACGTTCTCTCTTATCTTACTATGTTAGTCAATTCTGGTATCTGTGATTTCACACCACTGCTTTGAAGAATGTCGCGCATGCGTGCTGGCGGGGTCTTCACGTAATCCGTCATCGTAACTCCTCATAAAATAAAGATCAAACTTCAAACTGGTGAGTTCTCATTTAATCTTACTATTATGGTAGACAAATGTGCTGGAGAAACTCAGCGGGTGAGGCATCATCTAGATGCATGCTGCCTCATCCTCTGAGTTTCTCCAGCATTTTTGTCAACCTTCGATTTTTCCAGCATCTGCAGTTCTTTGTTAAAAGGGATAATTATGGGAGTGCTTTAGGAATGTTGGATACAGCCAAGTCTTAAACATAGAAACATAGACAATAGGTGCAGGAGTAGGCCATTCGGCCCTTCGAGCCTACACCGCCATTCAATATGATCATGGCTGATCATCCAACTCAGTATCCTGTACCTGCCTTCTCTCCATACCCCCTGATCCCTTTAGCCACAAGGGCCACATCTAACTAAGAGGGAGTTATAGCCAATGAACTGGCCTCAACTACCTTCTGTGGCAGATAATTCCAGAGACTCACCAATCTCTGTGTGAAAAATGTTTTCCTCATCTCGGTCCTAAAGGACTTCCCCCTTATCCTTAGACTGTGACCCCTTGTTCTGGACCTCCCCAACATCGGGAACAATCTTCCTGCATCTAGCCTATCAACTCCTTAAGAATTTTGTAAGTTTCTATAAGATCCCCCCCTCAGTCTTCTAAATTCTAGCGAGTACAAGCCAAGTCTATCCAGTCTTTCCTCATATGAAAGTCCTGACATCCCAGGAATCAGTCTGGTGAACCTTCTCTGTACCCCCTCTATGGCAAGAATGTATTTTCTCAGATTTGGAGACCAAAACTGTATGCAATACTCCAGGTGTGGTCTCACCAAAACCGTGTGCAACTGCTGTAGGACCTCCCTGCTCCTATACTCAAATCCTTTCGCTATAAATGCTAACATACCATTTGCTTTTTTCACTGCCTGCTGCACCTGCATGCCTACTTTCAATGATTGGTGTACCATGACACCCAGGTCTCGTTGCATCTCCCCTTTTCCTAATTTGCCACCATTAAGATAATAGTCTACCCTCCTGTTTTTGCCACCAAAGTGGATAACCTCACATTTATCCACATTATACTGCATTTGCCCACTCACCCAGCCTATCCAAGTCACCTTGCAGCCTCCTAGCATCCTCCTCACACCTAACACTACCCCCCAGCTTAGTGTCATCCGCAAATTTGGAGATGTTGCATTCAATTCCCTCATCCAAATCATTAATATATAGTGTAAATAGTTGGGGTCCCAGCACTGAGCCTTGCAGTACCCCACTAGTCACTGTCTGCCATTCTGAAAAGGACCCGTTTACTCCTACCCTTTGCTTCCTGTCTGCCAACCAGTTCTCTATCCACATCAATACTGAACCCCCAATACCGTGTGCTTTAAGTTTGTATTATAATCTCTTATGTGGGACCTTGTCGAAAGCCTTCTGAAAGTCTAGATATAACACATCCACTGGTTCTCCCTTATCCACTCTGCTGGTTTCATCTGCTAGTTACATTAAGCACTCTGCTAGTTACATTAAACGATGCCTCTGTAGAATAAACTACATGATTTAACCAAAACTGATTAAATCATGCTTTTTTTGTTGTTGGGGTGAAAAAAGTATATCTTTGAGGTTGGGCAAATAACCATGGGTCAGGCAAACTAGTTTAAATTGGACAAATTGCATCTTCACTTCAAATGAAATAAATTGGCTTGTTTAACCATTGCCTATTCTTCGAGGTGAACTCGTTTACAGCATCTGCAGACTCCTTTTAATTTAAAATTCTTTTAAAATAGTGTTCGGGTTTGTCAAAGCTTCACACAAACCCAATGAATTTGCCTCTTTGAACCATGAATTGGAGGCCGAAAAATCTCTGTCGAATTGGTTTTCAAAATTACCAAGTGCTCCCTGGAATGACGCCAGCTCTTAGGAATATTTTCATTATAATTCTTCACTTTTCCTTCAAATTCGATTTTTTTTAAAAAGGTTCAGCTTGTGAACTTTAAACAGCCATTTTATTTTAAATACCATATGGTATTTAAAATAAAATGGCTATTTAAAGTTCACGCTGAACCTTTTTTAAAAAAAAAAAAAAAAAAAATCGAATTTGAAGGAAAAGTGAAGAATTATAATGAACATTCTTCACAGAATAATGAATAATTATAATGAAAACCCTTCACAGAATCTAAACTCACGCGCATGGCTTGTTGTGGGAATTACAGAGGCATGGCTGCAAGAGGGCCAGGGATGGGAACTGAATATTCAAGGGCATACCTCCTATCGAAAAGACGGATAAGGTGGGCAGAGGGGGTGGGGTAGCTCTGTTGGTGAGGAATGAAATTCAGTCCCTTGCAAGGGGTGACATTGAAACAGGAGATGTGGAGTCAGTATGGATAGAACTAAGGAATTGTAAGGGTAAAAAGACCTAATGGGACTTTTCTACAGGTCAAGTCAAGTGAGTTTATTGTCATGTGTCCCTGATAGGACAATTAAATTCTTGCTTTGCTTCAGCACAACAGAACATAGTAGGCATTGACTACAAAAACAGATCAGTGTGTTCATATACCATTATATAAATATATACACACATGAATAAATAAACTGATAAAGTGCAAATAACAGATAATGGGTTATTAATGTTCAGAGTTTTGTCCGAGCCAGGTTTAATAGCCTGATGACCGTGGGGAAGAGCTATTTCTGAACCTTTCTTGATAATTGTATCAGTGTTCTCGGACCAGGAAATCTTCAGAGATGTGCACGCCCAGGAATTTGAAGCTCTTGACCCTTTCAACCATCGACCCGTTGTTATAAAGAGGACTGTGGGTCCCCATCCTATTCCTTCCAAAGTCCACAATCAGTTCCTTGGTTTTGCTGGTGTTGAGGGCCAGGTTATTGCGCTGGCACCATATGGACAGTTGCTCGATCTCTCTTCTGTACTCTGACTCATCCCCATCAGTGATAAGTCCCACAACAGTGGTGTCGTCAGCGAACTTGATGATGGAGTTCACACTGTGACCGGCTACGCAGTCATGAGTATAGGCTCCCAAACAGTAGCCTGAATATATGGTGCAAGTTGATTCAGGAGTTAAAATTGGCATGTTATAAAGGTAATGGTGTTATGGGAGATTTCAACATGCAGGTAGGCTTAGACGCCAAGAAAGCAACTTTGTGGAGTACTTCCGTGATGGATTCTTAGAGCACCTTGTATTGGAGCCCACCAGGGAGAAGGCAATTCTGGATTTAGTGTTATGTAATGAACCAGATTTGATAAAGCAGCTTGAGGTTAAGGAGCCATTAGGAGGCAGTGACCATAATATTGTCAAGTTTAATCTACAATTGGAGAGGGAGAAGGGTAAATTGAATTTGTGAGTGTTGCAGTTGAATAAAGGGCACTATAGAGCCATGAGGGAGGAGCAGACCAAAGTTGACTGGAAAGATACCATAGCAGGGATGACAGTGGAATTATATTGGTAGGTATTTCTGGGAATAATACAGAAGGTGCAGGATCCGTTCATTCCAAAGACAAAGAAAGATTCCAAGGAGAGTAAGGGGCGACTGTGGCTGACAAGGAATGTCAGGTACAGGTTAAAAATAAAAGATAAGAAGTGCAATGTAGCAAAGATGAGCGGGAAGCAAGAGGATTGGGTAATGATTTGAAGAGCAACAGAAGATAACTTAAAAGTCAATAAGGGAACGAAAAATGAGGTACGAAGGTAAACCAGCCAAGAATATTAAGGAGATTAGTAAAAGCTTCTTTAGGTATGTGAAGAGGAAACATTTAATTAAGACCAAAGTTGGACCCTTGAAGACTGAAAACGGTGAATTTATTATGGGGAACAAGGAAATGGCAGATGAGCTGAACAAGTACTTTGCATCTGTCTTCACTAATGAGGACAAACAATCTTCCTGATGTACTGGTGGACAGATAATCTGGGGTGACGGAAGAACTGAAGGAAATCCACATTAGGCAGGAAATGATGTTGGGTGGACTGATGGGACTGGAGGCTGATGAATCCCCAGGGCCTGATGGTCTGCATCCCTGGGTACTGAAGGAAGTGGCTCGAGAAATCATGGACGCATTGGTGATCATTTTCCAATGTTCTATAGATTCAGGATGAGTTCCTGCAGATTGGAGCTAATGTTATGCCACTTTTTAAGAAAGGCGGGAAAGAGAAAACGGAATTATAGACCAGTTAGCCTGACCTTGGAGGTGGGGAAGACGCTGGTGTCAATTATAAAATATGTAATAGCGGCATTTGGATAGCAGTAACAGGATTGGTCCAAGTCAGCATGGATTTTTGAAGAGGAAATCATGATTAACTAATCTTATGGAATTTTTTGAGGGTGTACTAGGAAAATGAACAAGGAAGAGCCAGTGGATGTCATGTACCTGGACTTTCAGAAAGCATTTGATAAGGTCCCACATAGAAGATTAGTCGGCAAAATTAGGGCCCATGGTATTGGGGGTAGAGTACTGACATGGATAGAGAAGTGGTTGGCAGACAGGAAACAAAGAGTCGGGAATAAAGGGTCCCTTTCAGAATGGCAGGCAGTGACTAGTGGGGTAGTGCAAGGCTCGGTGCTGGGACCCACAGCTATTTACAATATACGTCAATGATTTAGATGAAGGGATTCAAAGTAACATTAGCAAATTTGCCGATGACGCAAGACATGGTGGCATGTGTGAAATGTGAGGAGGTTGCTATGAGAATGCAGGGTGACTTGGACAGGTTGGGTGAATGGGCAGATGCATGGCAGATACAGATATTACAGAGTCACATGAGTGATTCTGTGAAGAAGCCCCGCCAGTGCGCCTGCGCGTCTACCGACAGGCTGGAGAGAGCAGCTCCACCAGCGGTAAGTAAAACACCCGCAGGTAAGTGTTTTAAACTTGCTGTGGTTTGCTAGGTCCCGTAAGGCTGGTTGCAGGAACCAGCAGGGACACTTCCAAAAAGGGGAAAAAATTGACAGAAAGTAAGGCGAGGGTGTCGCCTATAAAAATAAAAACCTACCCGCGGGGCTGCGGTCAGCGGGTGTACGCCAGCTTCAGAGACGCCGACTTCAGAGCCACCGGCAGTTCAGCCAGCGGCAGCAACTCCGGTGCTTCAGAGCACTGTGGCCACTCCTGTCGGGAAGCAGGCCAAGAGTGAATTGTCCAGGCCTGTTGACTCTGTGGAGTCAGGCTAGGAAGACTCCCCTCCTTCCAATAAAAAGGTTGGGGATGTCTGGACAACATGGAACACCTCATAGATAAAATGATCAACCAGGAGGTGTTCCAGCTGGGGTTTTATACCCCAGGGTTCCCCAGCAGCTCTCAGCAGTAACTTCCAGCGGAGGTCCGTATAGCAAAGAGCTGTACAGGCAGGAAGAACAATATGCCTACAAGTCTGCATGGGGACCCATAACAGCAGCGCCTTGGGCATGAGCCGGGAGAGCCAGGGCAGGATATGACTCTGACCCTGAAGTTGGTGATACTGCAGAAGAGCATGGACCAAAGCACATGAGCTATGCTCCAGGTGTGCCGGATGTGGCAAGCAAATTTGCCATACCGGCTGGAACTGGTGAACAGATGGATGCAAAACCTGGCCGGCAATGGCCTCTCACCAGCTTCAGGACTCCATAATGGAGGAAACATCGCAGAGATATCAGACACCTGTTAACTGTGCATCGTTCAAAGTGCCCACAGTGAACCAGGCTATCTGGGCAAATGGGCACATCATGAGGGCGCATGAGTAGAGGCTGCAGAAAGTCCTGAAACTGGTTGGAGCAGGAATAACGGCGTTTGGGCAAATGTCACAAGGGCACCACTATCAAAAAACACAGCAGGATATGCTGGCCCTGCTGTGTAATGCCCATTTTTGAAAATTAATTATTCACGAATTAGCCATCAAGCCTACGCTGAACCCACGGTCACAGCCTTGTGCAGATCCTCTAATATCCAGAAAAAGACCTGGACGATGAGGCAAAAACAATCGGCCCCATTAAAACTCATCCCGGGAGCAGGATGCCGCCTCGAAAACCGTACTTTCAGACGGACCAAGCCGGCGACTCCAGCTACCCGCATCGCTTCTCGGCTTTTTGGCTAAGATCAAATGTAATATCTGTTCTTATCAGTTTAATATCTGATATGTCCCTTAGCTAGGGACCAAAACATTGGCACGCACCAATGCACACCCCAAACAGGGCCAGGAGACCGAGGAATCCAGCAGAAGGTACAAGTACTGGACTGGTCCAGGATATATCCTCTAGAGATCAGTCACCGGCCGGGGGTAGGTTGCAATTGTTCTATGGCGATGGTGCTGCATAACATGAGATCTATTCATATTGGACAGTATCCGGGGGTCTCGAATCGAGTTTATCTCGGAAGTACATCCACCCGTCAGGTATTGGGTTTTTAAGACCAGAAACTCTACAGATGAATGATGAAATTGGATTATTATTCCAAAAACGGGTAATCAAAAGGACGGCATATCAGCCTCAACAATTTGTGTTCAATTATATTCCCCAGGCAAAAGAAGGATGGTGGGTGTCGAGTCATTCTGGACCTAACCTGACTTTAATGTCCAGTATAAACATTTACAACGGAAACTTTCAGTACTGCTAAGCAACTGGTATCAAAAGGGTGTTATATGGCAACCATCGATCTGCAAGATGCACATTATTCAGTACCAATTCATCACCAATACCGTAGATACTTGAAATGTAGTTGGACGAGACAGCTGTGGCAACTTAAAGCTTTACCCAATGGGTTAACCTCATCCTTAGGTTATTTACAAAATTGTTGTAAACCAGTATTAGAGCTACTCCGTGCTCAGAATCACATTGTAATGGCATACTTGGATGATGTTCTGATCGTAGGCAAAACTCAGGAAGCAGCTGAAGAATCAGTTTCAGTTACCAAACACCTGTTTGAGAGGTTAGGTTTCCTCATCCATCCAACTAAATCCAAATTAGTACCATCTAGAATGATTTATTTGGGGTTCTTCATTGATTCAACTAACAACACAGATTGGATGCTGTATCCAAAAGTTTTCAAAATGATTGTCAGCCGGTATGGATCACCAGACATAGCTCTGTTGCATCCAGGTTAAATCACCAGTTACCTAAATATGTCTCATGGGGCAGTAGCGGTGGATGCATTCTTGCTACGTTGGGGACGAACGTTCTTTTACGCTTTTCCCCATTCTGCCTCATCAGTCAATGTCTCACCAAAATAGAGCACGACTCCGCTTTAGGCGTTTTGGTAGTTTCTGACTGGCCCACACAGCCATGGTTCCCATTGGGCCTGAGACTGATGACACAGCCATTCATGACTATCCCCAAATGCAGCAACTTGTTCATTTACCCTGTGACAGGCGAGAGTCACCCTTTACATGATTGTATTAATCTGTTGATTTGCAGATTCTGACCAGACCGTTCCAGCGACTCGGACTATCGAGTAGGACCGTGGATGTGATTACGGCAGCCTGGAGAGATAGTACTAAAAAACAATATGTATCTCATATTAATAAATGGGAGCTCAATTGTTGGGTATTAATAGTGGAGTAGCAAGATGGATTCAGCAGTGGCTGAATGGGAGATACCAGTGTAATGGTGAATAACTGTTTGTCAGGTTGGAAGCCAGTGACCAGTGGGGTGCCTCAGGGATCTGTGTTGGGTCCACTGTTGTTTGTCATATACATCAATGATCTGGATGATAGGGTGGAAAATTGGATTAGTAAGTATGCAGATGATCCTAAGATAGGTGGTGTTTGGATAATGAAGTAGATTTTCAAAGTCTACAGAGAGATTTGGGCCATTTGGAAGAGTGGGCTGAAAGATGGCAGATGGAGTTTAATGCTGATAAGTGTGAGGTGTTATATCTTGGCAGGACAAATCAAAATAGGACGTACATGGTAAATGGTAGAGAATTGAGGAATGCAATTGAACAGAGGGATCTAGGAATAACTGTGCATAGTTCCCTGAAGGTGGAATCTCATGTAGAGATAGGTGGTAAAGAAAGGTTTTGGTGTGCTGGCCGTTATTCATCAGAGCATTGAGTATAGAAGTTGGGATGTATTGTTAAAATTGTACAAGGCATTGGTGAGGCCAGTTCTGGAGTATGGTGTACAATTTGGTCACCAAATTATAGAAAGATGTCAACAAATTAGAGAGAGTACAGAGGAGATTTACGAGAATGTTGCCTGGGTTTCAGCAACTAAGTTACAGAGAAAGATTGAACAAGTTAGGTCTTTATTTTTTGGAGCACAGAAGGTTAAGGGGGGACTTGATCGAGGTCTTAAAATTATGAGAGGGATAGACAGAGTTGACATGGATAAGCTTTTTTCCATAGAGAGTAGGGAAGATTTCAAACAAGAGGACATGATTTGAGAATTAAGGGACAAAAGTTTAGGAGTAACATGAGGGGAGGATCTTCTGTACTCAGAGAGTGGCAGCTGTGTGGAATGAGCTTCCATTGGAAATTGGTGGATGGGCAGGTTTGATTTTATCAATTTAAAAATGAATTGGATACGTATATGGATTTCGGGAAAGGAATGGAGGGTTATGGTCTGAGTGCAGGTAGAATGGGACTAGGTGAGTGTAAGTGTTCGGCACGGACCAGAAAGAAAGACCGAGATGGGCCCTGTTTCTGTGCTGTAATTGTTATATGGTTATGTGGGTTATTTGGTGTTGGGGGAAGTCCAGAACCAGGGGCCGGTTTTTAACGACTCAAGGTGTAAAGCCATTTAGAAAAGGATATGAGCAAACACTTCTTCACACTAGAGAGTTATGAATAGTGTCAAATTCATTCTCTGCCTCAAGCACGATGGAGGCCCGGTTTCTGGATACTTTCAAGAGAGAGCTAGATACAGCTCTTAAAGATAGCGGAGCCAGGGGATATGGGGAGAAGGGCAGGAACGGGGGGGGTACTGATTGGAGATGATCACATTGAATGGTGGTGCCGGCTCCAAAGAAGGGCCAAATGGCCTTCGCCTGCACTTTGTCAATTGGCTCATCTCGGATTTGTGACTGGGTTCCTTCCCAGGAGGCTCTTGTTAGTAACACCTAACGGATTGCAAAAGGGAAAATTCAAGTACTGATCAATTTCCCAATTGGTAGAAGATGCTCCAGTACCACAGCAACCGCCAAATCCATCCGCTGGCTCTAAAAAGCTCTATTGGATGGCATGGGCCGTGCAGTGGGGAGGATCTGCATCTAATGATAGAGGGGGCCAAAATATTATAGGCAGGAACTGCAGATGCTGATTTACACCAACGAGGACGCAAATTGACCCCCCCCACCCCCCCCTCCCCCCCCCCCCCCCCCCCCCCGCGTAAACTTAGCGGGACAGGGGCATCTTTGAATAGAAGGAATTGCGGACGTTTCGGGCTATCTTCAGTGTAAACCAGCATCGGCAGTTTTATATCACCTCCTCTATCTCTTGTTTTGCCTCACCACTGACTTCAGTCTGAAGAAGGGCCTTGGCCCCCCCCGTAACATCACCTACTCTAGCTTTTGTAACTATTTTAAATGTGAGCAAGATGGGCAAATGGCTGGAAGAGAGAGACCAGAATACGATGCAATGTCAAATTCCCATCTACAGTCCGATTCAGATCTTCTCATTATTAGTGATGTTTAAATTTGTGCACAGTCTCTGTATTGAAGAACTTTAGTTTGATTTATTATTGTCACGTGTACTGAGGACACAGTGTGTGTGGAAAACGTTGTTTTCAAAGGTTTCAAAGGCCTTGTATTGTCACCTGTGCCAATTAAGGTACATTAATATGCAAATTATTAATCAGCAATTTTAACAAAGCAACAGATTCACACCTACATATAAGTTAACATAAACTCCACCACAGCGGTTCCCCACTATGATGGGAGGCAATAAAGTGATTAAACTTCTTCCTCATTTTTTTCCTACAGTCGAAGCAGCGTGACCATGTTTGCGGGCCAATCGGAGCTCTTGCAGCTGGCGGTCGAGCCCCCGTGTCACGGCATCAAATCTCTGCGTCGGGAATGATCGAAGCTCCAGTGTCGGGGAGATCCGAAGTTGCCTGCTGCTTCGTAGAAGTTATGGAGTAGGTTCTGACCAGAGCCGCGGGGGGGGGGGGGGGGAGGTGGCGCGCGATATAAGCCCCGTAGGCGGCGGTGGTGGAGACTCGAATCGGTCGCATCAAGATGCAGCCAACTCGATGTTGGGGCCGCAGTCAGTGGAAGCAAAAAACTATACAGAAAATGTCAATCTCCAAAATGCGGTAAGAGATTAGGAAAAAGTTTCCACCAACCCCACAAAAACAAACTAATGAACAATAAAAACATACATTTAACACACCCAAAAAAAAACCCCAAAGAGAAGGAAAGAAAAAAAGTACGCAGAGAAAACAGACAGACTGTTGGCGAGGCAGCCATAGCTGGCCCAACCCCAGTGTTGAATTTTGCTTTGCTATTACAAACAGTTTCAGATTTTCCGATACATAAAATACAATCAAGTCAAACTGAAGTAAAATAGGTGAGAGCAAAGGGAAGATACAGAGTGCAGAATAGATTGAATCAATTTTATTCGCCAAGTATGTATACATAAAGAATATTTGCAATTGGTGCCTTTGCTGAAGTACAACACAATTTATAGCGACAATTAAAATAAATCCTTATAATTTAAATGTTAAGAATGAACTAATTACCAAGAGCCACAAGGAGGCTTCAGCCTTTTGGCGGTTGAGTAGAGTTATGCTCGTGGAAAAATGCTGTTTTTATGTCTGGCTGTGGCGGCTTTGTTCTCGCATTGTTAGAGCACAGTTCCAAGACAAAGTCCAATTTTCCCAATGGGGGTTGAGGTGAAATGAAACGGACAGTATCCTTGCTCATGAAGGACTGTTCAGGAAGCTGATACAGATCTGCATCCCTGGGTTCCTGAAGGAAGTGGCTCTAGAAATCATGGATGCATTGTGATCATTTTCCAATGTTCTATAGATTCAGGATCAGTTCCAGTGGATTGGAGAGGGTAGCTTTAGCTAATGTTATCCACTTTTTAAGAAAGGTGGTCCTCTTCCCCCCCCACACTGGGAATTATAGACAGTTTGTCTAACCTTGGTGGTGGAGAAGATGCTGGAGACCAATTTTTAAAAGATGTATAGCGGCATTTGGATAGCAGTAACGGGCTCCCCGGATTCGAGCAACCAGAAGATGAAAGATCAGTCAATGAAAGTTCATAGCGAAGTCCAATTTCCCCAATGGGGTAGAGGTGGAATAGGACAGTATATGGAAGGACTGTTCAGAGCCTGATAACAAGAGGGGGAAGAAGCTGTTCCTGCGTACGACAGTGTGCGTTTTCAAGCGTCTGGATCTTCTGCAAATGTGAGCAGCTAGAAGGAGGTATGATGATGTAAGAAAGTCTTTTGCCTCTGACAAATAGGCCAACATAATTAATGTGAAATGTAGAAGGTCAATGGTGGTGGAATGAGCTCTCTGTGACTGACTGGGCAACATCTACGATTTCTCTGCAAATATCTCGCTGTCTTGGGCAAGAGTGTTTCCAAACCAAGGCGTGAGCAACTTAGATCTGAAAAGTCTCGACCTGACACGTCACCTATACCTTATTCTCCAGAGGTGCTGCTTGACCTGCATTTCCTTTCTATGCAGATGCTACCTCTGAACTTTCTGTGAACTTTTGATCCTTTTGGCTTTGTTGGCATTATTTAGGTGAAGGGAAATGTCTATAGTGGTGTTCCTCACTGCGTCAGCCAGTAGACTATGACATTGTTTCTCTTCTTCCTCTCTCACATTTTAATGACAATGCAAACCATACCAATGGCATCTACCTAAAAATGCCAATCCCTTTCCCTAGCCTTGAAAATTTAGGGTGGGATTGTTGCACGTTAGATGTGAGTTATTTATGAATCAATCAGATGAATCATAACTGAAGCAGGATCTTTTTAAATCTGGATCTTAGTGTTCCTCCAAATTTTTGCCGAGGATTTATTGGGAAGTTCTTATGCTTCAGCCAACTACCCATATTTAAATTTATTAGTATTTTGTGATTCTCATAAGTCTATAACTTGGCCATCAATTAATAAAATGAATGCCCAATGGCAGGGAAATGCAGATTGTTAGTTTCAGAATACTAAACTAATCTTGGCCCATCGTCCATATTCCGCCCAGTGACCCTACACGACACTATCCTACACACTAGGACAATGTACAAGTGTACCAAACCAATTAACCTACAATCCTGCACGTCTCTGTAAAAAGTGGGAGGAATCTGGACACCTGGGAAAACCCACGTGGCACAGGGAAACGAACAAACTCCCTTGCAGTGACTCTGCAATCCGATGGAACCCGGGTCACTGACTTGTAAGGCAGCAACTCTACCGCTGAGCCACCATTAGAATAAAGCAAGTAGAGCATAGGTGCAGCAGTAAGTTGCGCCTACAAGCATCCAGAGATCCAGATTCGAATCCGGCCTAACTGGTGCTGTCTGTATGATTTTGCACGTTTCTTCCTGTGGACCACGAGGGTTTTCTCCCGGGATCAGATTCTCCCACTCTCCAAAACATACAGGTTTGGAGGACAATTGACTTGAGTAAAAAATGTAATTGTTCCTTGTGTTTTTGGGGGGTGGGGGGGGGGGGGGGTTTGTAACGCGCATGAGCTGCGGGATCACTGTCGACATTCGGACTCGGGGGCAGACAAGCCTTTTCCGGCGCTGTATCCCGAAACTAAAACTAAACTAAAGTTGCACAGCACGGAAACAACCTTTTCAGCCAATGACCCTGTCCTTTGTCTTTCCTGCAATATGACCTTGGCCCCAAACCTTCCTTAATCTGTACATCCGTCAAACTGATGTCCCTTATAAAAGTCATAATTGCATCTTAGGCATCCTCTCTGCCCTTCCTCTGGAAGACCTATGTTGATTGATCAAAATAGACATCCTTGAATAATACTGAAGAACATGTGAATTTTGGAACCAAAAGTGTCTCATGTCAATGTCTTAAAACATCCATGTCAGAATGCTGACTGTTCAGACTGTTGATTTCAAGTTATTCAGTACAAACTATGTAGTATTTGACTAATTTCTCCAAGGATCAATCATTTACTTGTCAGATTTAAATAATTAACACGACCGACATGACATATAAAATTGTTTGGCAATGTTTAGTTTAGATGTGCAAAAGTGTGCACGCTAATTGTCCAGTTATTACAAGTTAACTGAGGTTGCATCTTGTTAGCTAAGTGAAATCAAGCTCCAACTTGGACTCACGGTCACTTGGCTACCCGCTGTAACAGTGGATAATAGGATTAAGTTCTCAAGATCCTCCCAATGTCACTCGCTGGAGTTTAGAAGGATGATGGGAGCTCATTAAACTCTCCGAATAGTGAACGCCTGGAATGACTGATTGGAGGAATGTTTCCACAGGTGGGGAGAAGTCTAGGACAGAAGCATAGCCTTCAGAACAAAAAAACGAACCTTAGAAACATGAAGAAGGAATTTCAAGATTCAAGATACAAGAGTTTATTGTCATGTGTCCCAGATAGAACAATGAAATTCTTGCTTTGCTTCAGCAACAGAATATAGTAGGCATGAATAATACAGAAGAGATCAGTGTGTCCATATACCATTATATAAATATATACACACATGAATAAATAAACAGATAATGAGTTTTGTATGAGCCGAGTTTAATAGCCTGAAGGATGTGGGGAAGTAGCTATTCCTGAACCTGGACTTTGCAGTCTTCAGGCTCCTGTATCGTCTACCTGAGGGTAGCGGGGAGATGAGTTAGTGGCCAGGATGATGTAATTTACCATTACATGGTAAATGGTAGGGAATTGAGGTACATGGTAAATGGTAGGGAATTGAGGAATGCTGTGGAACAGAGGGATCTAGGAATAACTGTGCATAGTTCCCTGAAGGTGGAATCACATGTAGATAGGGTGGTAAAGAAAGCCTTTGGTGTGCTGGCCTTTATAAATCAGAGCATTGAATATAGGAGTAGGGAAGTAATGTTAAAATTGTACAGGCATTGTAAGACCAATTTGGAGTATGGTGTACAATTTTGGTCGCCTAGTTATAGGAATGATGTACCCCACCAAACAAATAGAGAGAGTACAGAGAGATTTACTGAATGTGCCAGAGTTCAGCAACTATTTTACAGAGAAAGGTTGAACAATTTAAGGTCTTTATTCTTTCAGCGCAGAAGTTAAGGGGGGACTTGATTGAGGTCTTTAAAATGATGAAAGGGAGAGACAGAGTTGACGATTGATAACGTTTTTTCCCAAGAGGGTAGGAATTTTGTTATCAAACAAGAGGGCATGACAATTGAGAATTAAGGACAGAGGTTTCGGGGTACGTGAGGGGAACTTCTTTACACAGAGGTGGTGGCTGTGTGGAATCAGCTTCCAGCAGAAGTGTGGAGGCAGGGATCGATTTTAACATGTTAAAAAGAGTAAAGTTGATAGTATATGGACGTGAAGGGAATGAGGGGTATGGTCTGAGTGCAGGTAGATGGACTAGGGGAAAACAATGGTCGGCACTGACTGAAGGGCCGAGAGGGCTGTTTCCGTGCTGTAATTATGTTATATGGTTATAAAGGTTAAATTATGATGTGATTCCTTTAATGATGCTGCCAGCCTTTTTGAGGGCAGCTACTGCGATAGATCCCTCGATGGTAGGGAGTCAGAGCCGTGATGGACTGGAGCAGTGTTTACTACATTTTTGTAGTCTTTTCCTGCTCCTGGGCACTCAAGTTTGCCGAACCAAGCCACAATGCAACTGGTCAGCGTGTGCTGATTTTCTGTGCAACCGTAGAGAGTTAGAGAGAGAGTCCTTTAGTTAGTGGTGAATCTGGGAAATTTCATTGATATTTGGATATTTTTAAAGGCGGTGATTGACAGGTTCTTGATTTATACGGCTGTTAGGTGTAATGGGGAAGAAGGCAGGAGAAATGGGATCAGAAGGAAAGATAGATCAGCCCATGAATTGAATGGTGGAGTAGACCTACGGGCCGATGGCCAAATTCTGCTCCTATAACATATGGAAGGTTGCTTATCCATGTTCTCCAGAGATGCAGTCCTGACCCGCTAATTACTCCAGTTACTCTGTCTTGTTTTTTAAAACAGTATCTACGTTCCTTATAACCTCCAGTATTTTGTTCAACTCTTTCTATAGTTGATGCTTGACCCGACTAAAATGTGTACTGGTGAAGTCCAGACTTCAGGCTACTCACTAATTGACCCAATTGTTTTCTTTAATCTTCTTTTGGGGAATGTTGACACCTCAATCATTTTTCTGATTAACATCCTTTATGTGGAAAACTTGATTGGGAAGAAATTTCATCTTTGTTGTTGGAATATACAACTGGAGGTGACAAGGATTAATATCAGGATGTTATTAAAACGAAAACAATGTGCTGGTCTGGCCTTCTTGTGCACTTAGCGTGCCCTCTGGTGATTACAGAGTAGTAGCAGTCAAATACAGGACAAGGGCGGTCCCGTATAGGACAAACCAATGTAGCCGAACATACAGGATATCCCTGGTAATATACGGGATAGTTGGCAATCCTAAGCACCACCCTACACACACTAGGGAACAATTTGTTTCCCACTTTACACCAGCTAACTGACCAACAAATCTGCATGTCTTTGGAGTGTGGGAGGAAACCGGAGCAACCCGGAGAAAAACCCACGTGGGTCATAGGGAGAAAACGTACAAACTCCATGCAGACTGCTCCCGTGGTCAGATCAAACCTGAGTCTCTGGCGCTGCGAGGCAGCAACTCTACCACTGCGCCAGTACCCTCTGTTAAAAAAAAAAAAAACTGGGACATAGTCCTAGTATGTCGGATGGTGCTCGTGTATGGGGGATGTACTAAACGCCATTCAATATGAAGGTCCATGTTTTATCCACCCTTCTGATCCCCTTAAGCGCGATATCTCTTAAATATACCCACTGTGGCCTTACCCTCTGGGCAGCGATCGGACTCACCACTCTCAGGTGAAGAAAGTCTTTCTCATCTCGGGATGCTGTATGACTTCCCAACCTCCAACATCGTGACTCTTTGCTTATGACCAACCCCTTAAGTGAGAAAAGGCTGTTTATCCACCGGCGATATCTGTCCTGTCGGTTTGGGCATGCAGCTTTCTGAAATAAATCTCTCTTTTATGTTCTACTCTGGTTTGCTGATGCTGGGAGAACTAGATGGGAAAATGTGGTGGGTACGAGACATGGGTGAAATATTCCAGGTACATGGTTGGTGGGTCACCATCATCTATACCATTCCCACAGCACCTGGACTGAAACCCAACCAGGCTTATAGCCCAATTAATTGTTGGGCAAAATAAAACAAGCCCGATTTAGCAAGGAGACTGAAAGGATGATGTTTGAACCATGTTCAGTTAGAGATGCAGCATGGAGACAGCCCTGCAGCTTAAAGAGTCCATGCTGACCATCGATCACCTATTCTCACTAGTTCTATGTTATCCCACTTTCTCATCCACTCCCGACACACTGGGACCAATTAACCTACAAACCCGCACGTCTCAGGGATGTGGTGGAAATTGGAGCAATTGGAGCAATTGGGCACATGGAGAATGTACAAACTCCACACAGAGAGCAGCTGAGGTCAGAATGGAACCCGGGGTCTCATGGCACTGCAAGGCAGCGGCATTAGCGGCTGCGCTGCCCCCAAGTTGCCAGTGTCTCCACACCTATGTGAGTTGCACATTTGTGTCTGCTCCTGTATTGTGCAGACCTTGCTCATCTGTGTCTATGTTTTTAATAACCCGTAGGTGGGTGGAAAAGGTGACGTTTCGGGTCGAGACCCTTCTTCAGACAATGGCAACATCACTTTCAGCTTGGGGAGAGGAAGGGGTATATGCAGAGAGATGGAACAGAAGAAAAAAACAGGATTTCCTCTCTTTCCCGTCGGATAAAGTGGCACAACAGTTGACATACATGGATGCTGTAAGTAAACAAAGATTCAAGAGTGTTCTAATTGTCACGTGTGCTGAAATGGAACAATGACATTCCTTCTTGCAGCAGAACAACTGCTCTGTAAACACAATACTTAAACAGATCGCATAAGCAAACAAACAAACAAAAGTTTGATAAAGTGTACAAAAATCACATGAGATTTGGATCGGGTAGAAACATAGAAAAATATAGGTGCAGGAGTAGGCCATTCAGCCCTTCGAGCCTGCACCGCACATTCAATATGATCATGGCTGATCATCCAACTCAGTATCGCGTACCTGCCTTCTCTCCATACCCCTGATCGCTTTAGCCACAAGAGCCACATCCAACTCCTCTTAAATATAGCCAATGAACTGGACTCAATGACCTTCTGTGGCAGAGAATTCCAGAGACTCACCCCACTCTCTGTGTAAAGAATGTTTTCCTCATCTCGTCCTAAAGGAGTTCCCCCCTTATTCCCCTTAGACTGTGACCCCTTGTTCTGGACTCCCCCAACATCGGGAAACAATCTTCCTGCATCTAGCTTGTCCAACCCCTAAGAATTTTGTAAGTTTTCTATAAGCGATCCCCCCTCATCTTCTGAATTCCAGTGAGTACAATCGCCGAGTCTATCCGTCTTTCTTCATATGAAAGTCCCTACATCCAGGATGTCTGGTGAACCTTCTTCTGAAGCCCTCTATGGCAAGAAATGTCTTTCTCGCCATGTAAGAAGCACAGGTAGAAGCACAGAGCCTCTTGCCCAGAGCATGGGAATGGAGAACCAGAGGACATGCGTTTTAAAGTGAAGGGATAAAGATTTAATAGGAATCTGGGGGGTAATTTTTCACACAAAGGGTGGTGGGTACATGGAACGAGCTGTCAGAGGACATAGTTGAGTCTGGGTACTATTGGAACATTTAAGAAACAATTAGACTGGTCTTGCGTATGGTGTGCACAGCCTAAAGTTGTAGATCAAGTGGCATGAAAAACACGACATCTATTTGTTTGTACACGCCGGGTTGATTGCATTAGTCGAAACGGTGGACCACATGAAGGTTGCAATCGTCCATCCCATTAAACAGGTACATGGATAGGACGGATTAAGTGGGAAATGGGTTAAATGTAGGCAGATGGGACTAGTGTAGATGGGACATGTTGGTTGGTGTGGCCCAGTTGGGCCGAAGGGCCTGTTTCCATGCTGTATGACTATGACTCTAAATAAAAGAAATCATTATTTGGACTCGAGAACCAGAGGACTCAGGTTTCCGGTCGGAAGGGAAAGATTTAATAGGAATCTGAGGGCAATTTTTTTTACACAGAGGGTGGTGGGTCTATGGAATAAACTGCCAGAGTAGTTGAGGTAGGTACAATAACATATTAAAAGACATTTGGACAAGTACATGGATGGGAAAGGTTTAGTGGAATATGGGCCAAATTTGGGCAGATGAGGCTTGCATAGATGGGCATCTTAGTCAGCATGGGCAAGTTGGGCCAAAGGGTCTGTTTCCGTGCTGAATAACTCCAGTACAAAACAAAAGCCTTGAGTCCTCGTGCACCGACTGTTTGAAGTTTGGTGTGTGGTGCTCAGTAGCCGGATGGTTGTAGTGAAGGAGCTGTTCCTGAAGCTGGAGGTCACAGTTTTCAGGCTCTTGTACCTTCTTCCCCATGGCAGGATTGAAATGGGAGCGCTGCCAGGGTGGTGTGTGTCTCTGATGACCATTTTCTTTGGATCCGTGAGATGAATCTGGGACCATTAGTTCAGTTTAGTTTATTGTCACGTGTTTATTGTCAGGTGCAGTGAAAAGCTTTTGTTGCATGCTATCCAGTCAGCGGAAAGACAATACGTGATTACAAACAAACCATTTACTGTAGTTTAAGAAGGTCATAGTTGAAGTAAGAAATGTTGCTGTAGGAGTGGAGATTTAAGAGTATGGAGCGATTGTAAGATGAGTTTGTAGATCTGCTTCTGTGGCTAACACGCAAATAGTCACCTGAGTTGGACCCATCTTGGAAGAAGTGCCTGATTATTCCAAATGTCACGTATTAGATATTAGTATTGAGTGAGCACTTAGTGATTTGGAAGAGGGAATTAGGAGACCTGGGTGTCCTTATACACCGAGTCACTGAAAGTTGGCGTGCAGGTGCAGCAGCATGAAGAGCTAATGAATGTTTGATCTTCATAACAAGAGGATTTCAGTACAGGAGTAGAGAGGTTCTTCTGCAGTTGTATAGGGCTCTGGTGAGACCACATCTGGAGTATTGTGGCACAGTTTTGGTTTTCCTAATTTGAGGAAGGACTTCCTTGTGATTGAGGCAGTGCAGTGTAGGTTCACGAGATTGATCCCTGGGATGGCGGGACTGTCATATGAGGAAAGATTGAAAAGACTAGGCTTGCATTCACTGGAGTTTAGAAGGATGAAGGGATATCTTATAGAAACATATGAAAGGACTGGACAAGCTAGATGCAGGAAAAATGTTCCCAATGTTGGGTGAGTCCAGAACCAGGGGTCACAAAACCCTTAGAATAAAAGGGAGGTCATTTAAGACTGAGGTGAGAAAAAAAACTTTTTCACCCAGAGAGTTGTGAATTTATGGAATTCCCTGCCACAGAGGGCAGGGGAGGCCAAATCACTGGATGGGTTTAAGAGAGAGTTAGATAGAGCTCTAGGGGCTAGTGGAGTCAAGGGATATGGGGAGAAGGCAGGCACGGGTTATTGATAGCAGACGAGATCAGTCATGATCATATTGAATGGCGGTGCTGGCTCGAAGGCCGAATGGCCTCCTCCTGCAACTATTTTCTATGTAACATCCTTGCTATAGCAAGTGACTAAAACTGAACACACAGTGCTGTTCTTCTCCTCTCTGACGGGAGATCTGGAGTCTGAAGAAGGGTTTTGACCCGAAATGTCACCTTTTCCTTCTCTCCAGAGATGCACCTGGTTTCTATGTCAGGATGGAACCTGGGTCACTGGCGCTGAGGCAGCATCTCTTCCACTGTCCCCGCCCTTACTTACTTAGTTGTTGTGTTTAATTCCCAGGAGCTGTTCAAGAAGGTTGTCCCAGATGACTGCCTGGGCGGCGTCTGGTCGAAACGGGACAAGAAGGGGAATGAGCATCTCGCACCCACCGTCCGGGCCACCATCACGCAGTTCAAACACCGTCACCAAGTGTGTTGTCAGCACCATACTGAGGGACCTGCAGCTGAAGCCCCAGCAACGAGGGCAACAATCATCGAGAAGTGGATCGACGTTGCCCAGGTAACCACATGGCTTCTCCGTTCTGCCTCTGTCAGCGGTAGAGTTGCTGCCTCACAGCGCCAGAGACCCGGGTTCGATCCTGACCACGGGTGCTGTCTGTTTGGATGTCCTCCCTGTGACCTGCGTAGGTTTTCTCTGGGTGCTCTGGTTTCCTCCCACACTCCAAAGACATGCAGGTTTGTAGCTAAGTGGTTTCAGTAAAATTGCAAATTGTCCCTAATGTGGCGGATAATGTTAGTGTACGGTGGTGATCGATGGCAGCATGGACCCAGTGGGCCGAAGGGCCTGTTCCCATGCTGTATCTCTGAATGAAACCTCTGAGTCCTGGCTTGTAAGCTTGACATATGCTACAAATTATTTCCATTAGATGCAAATAAACAACACTGCTTCACTCTGGGTGCTTTTTGAGCATTGCTGTGTTCTGTTAAATATACTGTGGTTGCTTTGATTAGGAAGGACCTGCAGATGATGGTTTAAACCAAAGATATGCACAAAAAGCTGGCTTAACTTTGCAGGACAGGCAGCATCTCTGGAGAAAAGGAATGGGTGACTTTTCGGGTTGAGAAAATATCTTCAGCCCCACTTTGCTTTCTTCCCTTGCTTCACTTAACTAATACTGTCCTATACACACTAGGGACAATTTGCAATTTTACCGAAACCTACAAACCTGCACATCTTTGGAGTGTGGGAGGAAATCGAGGATCACAGAGAAAATCCACGCAGGTCACGGGGAGAACGTACAAACTGCGTACAAACAGCTCCGTAGTCGGGATTGAACCCGGGTCTCTGTGCTGTAAGCACTGTGAGGCAGCAACTCCACCGCTGCACCACCGCTGCCCTAGTAAAATTACATTGGCTATTGGATGCAAAGCGGTTTCCCCTCCCTCGCAGAGCAGTAAATCGTAGAAACATTTTGTTTTTATTTTCTGTGGACCCTACTTTGTTTTGACCCTTCTTCAATCATTATCACATGCAGTGGGTCACGGACATGAGGTGTTAAGGACCTGTCCCACTTAACATGTCCCTTGGCATGCAAATTACGTGACCTCGTGGTCGCGTTGAGGCGCAACGGACATCGTATGGCCACGTGGGGCCGGTCCCACTGAGCAGCGCGGAGGGGTATGGAGTTGTTGCGCGACATCGCACGGGGCTCCGAACGTTTTGTAACAAACAAAATCTTTGCGCACCAACGGCCTGTTGTGGAACTGACGGCCAAAGTGGGACAGGCCCAAGACCCTGGCGTGACGCTACGTCTCACGTCCAACAGCAGCAGAAGTGGGCAAACGATCACCAAACTCAGCTTGGGGCTCAGCACCATTGCAGTCCGGATCCGCCACCACTCCTGCTCCCAGAGCAGGGCCAAGAAAATTGATGATAGACACAAAATGCTGGAGTAACTCAGCGGGACCGGCAGCATCTCTGGAGAGAAGCAATGGGTGACGTTTCGGGTCAAGGCCCTTCTTTCAGACTGAAGAAGAGTCTCGACACGAAACATCGTCCATTCCTTCTCTCCAGAGATGCTGCCAGTCCCGCTGAGTTACTCCAGCATTTTGCATCCATCTTCAAATGACGTCACGCGCTCCAGACGGCTGTGCGGTCGAATGAAGTCACGCGCGACCTTCGGGGAACTGTCGCAGCTCAACGCGACCACGAGGTCGCGTAATTTGCGTGCCAAAGACACGTAAGTGGGACAGGCCCTTTAATGTCGCCATTGCTACCTCCTTTAATCCACCAATGGGTAGAAAGAAATGCTTCCTCTTCTACCCGCCCACCACCCCCACCACCCACACCCACCAACGCCCCCCCCCACCCACCCACCCACCCACAACAACTGAAACACTCCAGAAGTTATGTTTTCTAACACTTCTGAAGTCTCTTTCGATGTCCTTGACCCCAGCCACCGCTGGCCACTGCTGTCAGAAGGTGGTCGGCATTGAAGTGCAGAGCTGAGGTGAATAACAAGCCTCAGGTTACGCAGTCTAATTGTTTTCCACATAATCGTACCGCTGTAGTATTTTCTCAGCTGACTTTCCTCCTCGGAGCCAAGTTCATAAACCCTGAGCCATCAGGAAGCCAGCAACCACTGACGGACAAGTCTCTTGTTTTCCATTCAGGAATGCTGGATATTGAGGAATTTCTCCTCACTCCAGGCTATTGTATCAGCCATGCAGTCAATCTCCATCTACAGGCTGAAGAGGACCTGGGACACTGTTTCAAAGTAAGTTAATTTCTCTTTGGCCTTTTTTTTAAAGAACATAAGTTATGTTGTGGATGGATTGCAAATTCCTTCCTGCTCCCTTTGGACCAGTTTATTTTAGAAACAGGCCCATCGGCCCACTGAGTCTACACCGACCAGCGATCCCCGCACATTAACATTATCCTACATCCACTAGGGACAATTTTACATTTATAACAAACCAATTAACTTACAAACCTGCACGTCTTTGGAGTGTGGGGGAAAACTGAAGATCTTGGAGAAAACCCACGCAGGTCATGGGGAGGACGCACAAACTCCATACAGACAGCACCCGTAGTCAGGGTCAGGATCGAACCCTGGTCTCTGGCGCTGTGAGGCAGCAACTCTACCGCTGCACCACCGTGCCACCTGTGGACATGGACAGATCTCAAATATTTAGTAGTAGCCATCAAATCAATTCATAGATACAGAGTGCAGAATATAGTTCTCCGCATTGTAGCGCACCAGTTCCAGAGACAGTCCAATGCTCGCAATGGGGTAGAGGTGAATCGGACAGTACCCTAGCTTATGGAAGGACCATTCAGAAACCTGATAACAGAGGGGAAGAAGCTGTTCCCGAGTCTGGTGGTGCGCTCTTTCAAGCTTCTGTATCTTCTGCCTGACGGGAGCAGGGAGAAAGAGGATTGACTGGGGTCGGGAAATCTTTGAATATGGTGGCTTCATTATATAAGCATGTTTGCCAACAATGCAGAGAATTTGCTAACCTCTGCCGGCTAATGGAATCTTTCTAAAGCATGTGCCTGGAATTGGAACTCCAAGCCACAGACACCTTGATTCTCCCCTGATGCTCGGGCAGCAATGAAATTTGGATAGCCGTCGTAATTAGTTTTACTTTAGAGATACAGCATGAAAATAATTAAATGTATATATATTTTTTTTATTGTCCCATATGCAATTAACCACTACATAATGGAATTCATTTTGCACATAATGCTGGTGGTGCCATGTTTGATACCATTTCTTCGTTCACAGTCCAGGCCTGGCCAAGCATAGCCGCCCGCGGTGTCCTCCGCCACTGCTCCACCACTGTAGGCCGCGAGTGGTCCACGTACTCGGCCTCTTGAAGCGGCGCCTGGTCCAGGCTGTTGCAGGGCCTCCAGTGGCCACACCCCCATCGAGACTGCGCACTCCCTCTCGCAGCTGGTCTGTTCACCAGCCCTCCGGCCCACTCCCTCCACGCTGGGTGGGCGATCTGAGCCATCTGTGGCGGGCGAGTCCCTGGTCTCCAGCAGGCTAGTTGGGCCTACTGGGTAGGCCCATGGTCTTCGAGCGTGTAGCTCCACGGGGGGCCCATTCGCCCACCAGGTCCGCACCAACCAATAATCACCCGTACACTAGTCTATCCTACACATTGGGGACCATTTACAGAAGCCAATGAACCTCCAAACCTGTACGTCTTTGGAGTGTGGGAGGAAACCTTAGCACCTGGAGAAAACCAACACGGTCAAGGGGAGAACGTACAAACACCACACAGACAGCATCCGTAGCCTGGATTGAACCCAGGTCCCCGGTGTTGTGAGGCCAAAACTCTAGCACTGCCAACCCACTGTTGAGTAACATTCAGGTTCTGTAAAGACCACAATCTCTGTAATGCTATTATTTACTTCATCTCAGACGCCTTGCTAGCAGTTGATTAATCTGCCTGGTATAACCTCCTTATATCATTCTTTTTAATAGGGACAGCAGGTTAATATTTGAAGAGCTTTCAAGCATCTTCTCCTATGAGAACAACCAAAAGAGGAGTCGGGAGTTGCTAATGAAGGTACGTCACACCCAGCATGGTGGGACCTTAAATGGAAACCTTTAGATAATACGTGGATAGGACAGGTTTGGAGGGATATGGACCAAATGCAGGCAGGTGGGACTAGTGTAGCTGGGACATGTTGGCCGGTGTTTGCAAGTTGGGCCGAATTGCCAGTTTCCACACTGTATCACTCTATGACTCTGTGACTGTACCACTGTGTAAATATTCACTCAATTTTTGGACGGCAGCTGCTTAATGTCATAAATCATATGTTATAGGTTCATAAGTCATAGGTGCAGAATTAGGCCATTTGACTGATCATGTCTACTCAGCCATTCAATCATGGCCCATCTATCCCTCTCAACCCCATTGTCCTGCCTTCTTCCCATAACCCCTGACACCCGTACTAATCATGAATCTGTCTATCTGCACCTTAAAAATATCCATTGACTTGGTCTCCACAGCCGTCAGTGGCAATGAATTGCACAGATTCACCACCCTCTGACTAAAGAAATTCCTCGTCATCTTCTTTCTAAAGGTACATAATTTTATTTGAAGCTATATCCTTTGGTCCTGGACTCTCCCACTAGTGGAAACATCCTCTCCACGTCCACAAAATGTTGGAGTAACTCAGTGGGTCAGACAGCACGTGTGGAGAAAAGAAATAGACGACATTTTGGGTTGAGACCCTTCTTCTTTCCTACTCCTTCTCTCCAGAGATGTCCCGCTTAGTTACTCCAGTATTTTTGTCTATCGTCGGTTTAAACCAGTATCTGCCATTCCTTCCTGCACACTCTCCACGTACGCTCAATCCTGACCTTTCACTATTCGGTAAGTTTCAATGAGTGTCCCCCCCCCCCCACCCCCCCACCTCCTCATCCGTCTAAACTCATAAATGAACTAAAAATTAAATCATCTGCCATTTTGTTGAATGGGTTGTATCAGTCATTACGAAGCCCTGAGCTCTTAAGAAGGTAAATTACCAATTGTTAACCCTTGCTGTCTCCTCCCCTTCCCACCTCTCCCTCAGCCCTCGGGCCCTGGCATTCCCTCTCTCTCTATCTCCCTCCCCCACCCTAGTCGCACCAGCTTCTCATTTTCACACCACAAACAGCTTACAATGGCTTGTTCCCTTTATCATTGATACTCTTTTGCATATCTTTCATTCATTGTTCTTTATCTGTCCACATCACTGTCTATATCTCTCGTTTCCCTGATCCCTGACCAGTCTGAAGAAGGGTCTCGACCCGAAACGTCACCTATCTCCTTCGCTCCTTAGATGCTGCTGCACCCGCTGAGTTTCTCCAGCCTTTTGTGTACCCTCGATTCTCCAGCATCTACAGTTCCCTCTTTAACAAATTACCAATCTTGTTATGTGTGAATAACACTTTCAGTCACTGAAATATTTTTAAAGTTTTCCAGAGCTGAAAGGTTTGGTCAGGGAAAAATATAGCAAGATGGACACAAAATGCTGGAGTAACTCAGCAGGACAGGCAGCATCTCTGGAGAGAAGTCTGAATGAGACTGAAGAAGGGTCTCAACCCAAAACCTCACCTATTTCATCTCTCCAGAGATGCTGCCTGTTCCACTGCATTACTCCAGCATTTTATGTCTATCTTCGGTTTAAACCAGCATCTGCAGTTCCTTCCTGCACAAAAAAAACAGAATATACATTTAGCCGAGTTGGGCTTGGTGCGTCAATGCTTAGAAAGGAGGAAAACAAAGCAAATCACATTTAGTTGAGCAATTTGAGGTCTGTGTGTGTGCGTGTGTGTGTGCGTGCGTGTGTTTGTGTGTGTGTTTGTGCGTGTGTTTGTGTACGTGTGTGCGTGTGTGTATGTGTATGTGTGTGTGCGTGCGTACGTGTGTGCGTGCGTACGTGTGTGTGTGTGTGTGAATATTTGATTATGTAATAACTTTTTCCGTGAAAGAATAACTTCTTTCTTGTAACAGGCAGTGTCACATCAATTCAGTTCAGCTGAACTATACTTGTTTACTTTGTATGAAAAGTAACTTGATTCACACTGAGCTGGGAATTATAACTCAATCCTTTCCCATGTCTTTCCCCAACCCTCATCCCATCCTGGAGAGCTCTCCTGAAATCTACCGAGCTGTTTCCGTGACTGCTCGACACCCACCCTGAGCGGGCGTTTTGTCACCAGCACTTACCTGTCTAAGGCTGTGAATCTTCAACAAGCCTTTCGCCCTTGTTTTTAGTGTTCATTCAGGATCGGTATGAAATGTCACAGTTTAATCGTGGATAGACACAAAATGCTTGAGTAACCTTGGGTGGCACAGCGGTAGAGTTGCTGCCTTGCATGGACCTAGGGTAGATTCCGACTACGGGTGCTGTCTGTATGGAGTTTGTATGTTGTATGGTGCTGTCTGTATGGAGATTGTATGTTGTACATTCTCCCTGTGACCATGTGGGTTTTCTCCGGGTGCTCCAGTTTCCTCCCACACTCCAAAGTTTGTGGTTAATTGGTTTTGATAAAATTGTAAATTCTTCCTAGTGCGTAGTATAGTGTTAGTGTGCAGGATTGCTGGTTGTTGTGGACTCGGTGGGCTGAAGGGCCTCCCTCCATGCTGTATCTCTGAACTAAACTAAAGATAGAGCATGGAAACAGGCCCTTGGAAACACCGAGTACACGGCAACCATCCATCACCCATTCTATGGTATCCCACTTTCTCATCCACCCCTACACACAATTTCATTTCGGAGTCACGTGAGTGACTTCGTGAAGACCCCGCCAGCACGCATGCGCGACATATCGTCGCTCGCAGTTGCAGTCGACGGCTGGGGGGGGGGGGGGGAGAGCGCTCCTCCACCAGCCCTTCAAAAAGGACCGCTCAGGTAAGTGAAACTAACCTTGAGTTGGTTAGCTCTGTGAAAAACCTTTGTGTTCACAGGGACGATGGACAAAAGGAGTAAGGCGAAACATGCCTCCAGCCGCGGGACCTCCGACAGGAGTCAGCGGCCGCATTCCCCGGAGCTGCCCGCTACACCGGCAGCACCCGCTCGTCGGGCCGGGAAAAGAAAGCGGAAGTCGGAGAGCCCTGCGCAACCAGGACCCGACTCTCCACCACGGCTGACTATGGAGCCACATGGTGGTAGGAGCACCGCGCGGGAGCAGGGTAGGGAAGAGCCTGACTCCCTACCACTGTGGCACGTTCTGCCTTCCCTCCATTGCAGGTCACCACATGCCAGACCAGGGGAAGAACCGCACTGAGGTCGAGGAGCCCCGCTGCAGCGGCCGGCATCGACTTGCCACCGGAGCAGTCCGCCAGATCGCGGACCGGTGAGGGATCGAGATCTGAGCCCCGCAGGTGCGGTTGGCGCAGACTCACCACCGGCAGAGCCTGCCAGATCACGGGCCAGTGGCAACATATTTCGGTCACCGAACCCCGCGTTAGCGGCTGGACGTGACCATGCGTCGTCTTTGTCCCAGGGGAGGATAGGCGGCAAGCCCGCGCGGATATCGGTGAACCCCGCTTCAGCGGTTGGAACCGACTCCTCACCGCTGATGTCATTCCAGACAGGCGGGCCGCTCCAGTCCGGAAGACCGCGGACTAGCGGCATGTCCCCGCGGGAGTCGCAGAGCCCTGCAGGAGCGGCAGGCAGCGACATCCTACCTAGGCACCCTAGACATCACCTCGATGAGGTGCGGGCCTACAGTAGAAGCCTCAGCCGTTCAGGGGAACCTGAGGAAGTCGACTTGCCATCCGCAGATAGTGGCGGCGGTCGCATGGCCCGCATGGAGCGCATGATGGAGCGACTCCTCAAGCGAGATCTCCTTCAGCAGGATCGGATCTCCTTAAGTTCCAGGAGACACGCATCTGGGCCACCTAGCATATCCCCTTCATCGGTGGGGAGTGCCAGGAGTCAGCAGCGAGCTGACTTTGAAGAGGGATTGGCGCAGGAACCTGCAGCACCTAAAATACCTCGAGAGGAACTACTCGACGCAGTTTCCAAATTTGCCCAGCCAGGGCATACAGGGCAGCCATTGCAGCCAAAACTAGCGGCGAGCATTGACTTCCTCACAACGCACCAGCTGCAGGATCAGGTACTGACCGAGGCAATGAATAAATACAGGGCCCCGAACAACTGTGTTTCGCTGAACGTTCCGACAGTTAACACGACCATCTGGGGAAATATCAGTCCAGGGATTAGGGCCCAGGAACTTAAACTTCAAAAGATCCTGAAACTGTTGACGTCGGGAATCACTGCCTTTGCCAGGTCGATTGACGGCACTGAGATGACGGAAGAGCAGGAAGATGCGCTTGCGTTACTGTGTAATACACAGTACGAGATAAACTCCTTCCAAAAAAATCTCCATTAAACCAACTCTCACCCCAAGTTTGCGGGGTTGTGCAAGGCATCTGCGACGCCGCCACCGAGACAGCTTTTCGGTGAGGACCTGTCCAAACAGGTCAAGGACCTGGACGAGGAGGCGAAGGCAGTCGTTTTGATGAAACCACCTTCCTCCAGCAGGCCGGCATCTCGCAGACACAATCCATACATAAGACCTCAGGGGCCACCTGAAAGAACATCAAGGACCCACACGCCGGCCGCACCCCATCAACAGAAGCCTTTGTTAGGGCAGGGCCAACAGCGACCGGCGTGGAAGATGAGCCAACACCACACCCCAGCAACACAACGGAGCACCAAAACCCAGAACATCAGGCCCCGCCGGTAACCATGGAGGTAAGGGGGTCTGGTTCTCATGCGAGTGCTGCATGTTCAACCTCACAAGTTGGTGGGAGATTACGTTTATTCTGGGATGCATGGAGCTCTATAACTTCAGACTCATTTATATTACAAAGTATTCAGGGGTATGAAATTAAATTAATAAATGAACAACTTCCCCCGCCTCAACATGTACGAAACCGAAAATTTGCACTTTCCCATATGGAGAAAGCAGAAGGACATGAGGAAATTTTAAGGCTACATTCCAAGGGGGTGATAGAGAAAACGATACACGAACCTCTTGAGTTCGTATCCGACATCTTTACCAAAACCAAAAAAAGATGGTGGATGTCGGATTATTATTGACTTAACCCATTTGAATACTTTTGTAAAATATACCCATTTTAAAATGGACACATGCGAAACGGCTAAATTACTGATTTCCAAGGGGTGCTTCATGGCATGCATCGATTTAAAAGATGCATACTATTCAGTATCCATACGGAAACATCACCGGACGTTCTTGAAGTTTGTCTGGATGGATCAACTATGGCAATATAGAGCCCTACCCTATGGGCTTACAACAGCCCCTAGATTATTTACCAACATTTTGAAACCAGTATTGGCGTCCCTGAGAAGACAAAACCACATTGTCATGGCATATTTCGATGACATCTTGATTATGGGAAAAAACTATGGAATCGACAAATTTAGCAGTGACAGCTACTAAAACATTGTTTCAAAAATTAGGGTTTGTCATCCATCCAGACAAATCTAAGTTCTACCCTTCACAGGTCATGGACTACCTGGGATTCACAATTAACACCAATCAGATGATTGTTACCATCCCAGATAACAACCATATAACCATATAACCATATAACAAGGCAACGGATATTATTGAAGCATGTAACAACCTTGCTTGTGCCAGGAAACCTACAATCAGACATGCTGCTAAGGTAATTGGAAAACTAGTAGCTACATTTCCAGCTGCGCGATTTGGCCCACAACACTATCAAAATTTGCAAAGAACAAAAATTTCAGCATTAAAAACAAATGTTGGACATTTTGATAGGCCTATGCAGCTGCCAATCAAGGCAAAGGTTGAGTTACAATGGTGGATTGATAATATTCGTGACTCATTCAATCCCATTATTGCACCAAATCCGTCAGTTGTGGTACAAGCCGACGCAAGCGCCCAAGGCTGGGGAGCTACCGACACCACTTCCAGTGGTGGCGGTAGATGGAATTTACCGAATCTACCCTTCTATTATCACAAGGGATAAACTATTTGGAAATGCTGGGCTTCGAGCATGAATTTACATCATACGCATGTCCGTCTTCAAATAGATAACACCACTGTGGTGGCATATTTAAATCATATGGGTGGTATCAAGTCAATATCTTGTGATAAATTGGCAAACTCAATCTGGCTCTGGTGTATTGAAAGAAATATTTGGATATCAGCTACCTACCTTCCTGATAAGCTCAATACAGTGGAGGACACCAGGTCACGCGTGTTCAATGATAACATCGAGTGGATGTTAAATCCCCAAATATTTGCTAAAATTATAGCCAAATATGGAACACCAGATATCGACCTTTTTGCGTCCAGATTGAACCATCAGATACCAACATATGTATCTTGGGAACCAGATCCTGGGGCAGTAGCGATGGACGCTTTCTCGCTGCACTGGGGGAAATGTTTTTTTCTATGCATTTCCTCCATTCTGCCTCATCAGTCCGGTATTGCAGAAAATAAAATCAGATTCTGCAACAGGCATTTTAATAATACCCAACTGGCCTACACAACCATGGTATCCGGTGGTCCTTGAGATGATTAAAGAACCATGGGCACATATTAACAAATGCCCGGATTTGGTAACTAACCCCACAACAGGGGAAAATCATGGTCATCTGAACCTGTTGGCTTGCAGGTTCTGAAGAGGCCACTCCTGCAATATGGATTATCACGATCCCCCATGTGCTGGAATTCCTCGCGGGGCTTCATCATGATGAGGGCCTCAGCTACAGCGCCATTAACAGTGCCAGAAGCGCACTGTCATCCTACTTTTGTATAGGAGTAGGGTCTCACCAACTCGTGTCCAAATTGATGAGTGGTATTTTCAATTCGAACCCTCCCCGACCACGATACAACATCACCTGGGATATAGGGGTAGTATTGACCCTACTCAGGAGCTGGTCGCCCATGATTGGATTACCGCTGGATAAACTCACCCTGAAGATGGTGATGTTAATGGCGCTAACCACGGCTCAACGGGTTCAGACCTTGCAAAAACTTAAATTGGATAACATGGTCTCGACCCCTGAGAGAGTAACTTTCTTCATTGACGAGTTACTCAAGCAGCACAGACCTGGGACTACAGGGGTGCAATTGATATTTCCGGCATACCCCGTTGATGTGAGGCTCTGTATAGCCACCTACATACGTCACTATATCAAAGTGACACATACCATCAGGAAAATGGAGAAAGGTCTACTGATCAGCCATAAGAAACCTCATCACAGGGTGATGGTGCAGACTATCTCCAGGTGGCTCAGGGCGGTATTGGATGAAGCAGGTATTGATGCTAATATCTTCAAATCTCATTCTACCAGGGTTGCATCCACATCAGTGGCGAGGACCATGGAGGTTCCCATGGACCATATCCTCGCAACAGCGGGCTGAGCCAGCGAAGCAACGTTCCAGCGGTTTTATAATAAACCTGTGGCCGCTCCCGCAACATTTGCGGAGTCAGTTTTAAGTACTGGTCCCCAAGAAACGTTTATCCCCGAGTGAAAGGTTTTTTGATTTGTATTAATAAATACTATATTATTTTTCAGCTTGTTCAAGTCTGAAATACGTTAACATTCTCCTCCGTCAGTATTGTGGCAGTGTGTGAGCATGGACGTGATTCAGGGCATGAAATCACAGAGCTTTGAAATCTTCACAAAGTCACTCACGTGACTCCGAAATGACATAGTAAGATTAAATGAGAACTTACCAGTTTGAAGTTTGATCTTTATTTTATGAGGAGTTGCTCCCAACCCTCTACTGGTAAATACTCTTCAATCTTACTATCTTTAGTCATTGTTGTTTAACCTGTGATTCCACACCGCTGCTTTGAAGAATATCGCGCATGCATGCTGGCGGGGTCTTCACAAAATCCCTCATCGCAACTCCTCATAAAATAAAGATCAAACTTCAAACTGGTAAGTTCTCGTTTAATCTTACTATTTTACCACCTAGGAACCTGCCTGTCTTTGGGATGTGGGATTGAAACTGGAGCACCCGGAGGAAACTCATGCCATTACAGGGAGTACATGCAAACTCCACATAGACTACGGCCAAGGTCAGGATGGAACCTGGGTCTCAGGCGCCATGAGACAGCAGCTCTACCCGCTGCATCACTGTGCAGCCTCTACATTTAATTCCTCTTCTATGTCAAAGGGAGCCAGACTTTTGGTGTGTATGTTGACGTGGATACGTTTTTCCCATTGAGGGTAGGGAAGTTTCAAACACGAGGGCATGACATGAGAATTAAGGGACAGAGGTTTCGGGGTAACGTGAGGGGAACTTCTTTACTCAGAGGGTGGTGGCTGTGTGAAATCAGCTTCCAGCAGAAGTGGTGGAGGCAGGATCGATTTTAACATTTAAGAGTAAAGTGGATAGGTATATGGACGTGAAGGGAATGGAGGGGTATGGTCTGAGTGCAGGTAGATGGGACTAGGGGAAAACAAATGGTCGGCACGGACTGGAAGGGCCGAGAGGGCCTGTTTCCGTGCTGTAATTGTTACATGTGTGTTTGTGGAGGAATAAATGCAGAATTGGAGACACAGAAGAAAAAAGCTTTACTGAAACTCCACCCATCTGACAAAGACCCCCTCCCTCACTAGTCTCCACTGATGGCTTGTCCAGGCTTTGTCCTGCCCCCATCACCTTTCCAGTCCCCCCCCCCCCCCCCCCCCCCCCCCCCCCCCCTCACTGCTTTACTGAAATCACAGTACAACACCAACACTGGTGGGTGTATGGAACAAGTTGCCAGAGGAGGTAGTTGAGGCTGGGACTATCCCAATGTTTAAGAGACAGTTAGACAGGTACATGGACAGGACAGGTTTGGAGGGATATGGATCAAACACGGGCAGTTGGGACATTGTTGGCCGGTGTGGGCAAGTTGGACTGAAGAGCCTGTTTCCGCACTGTATCATTTCCATTCTGACCTCGGCCGCTAACGGTGTGCAGTTTGCACATTCCCCCTGTGACTGACTGGGTTGCCCCTGGTTCCTCCCACATCCTTAACTATCTGATGCTAACACTCAGGACAATTTAAACAAAGCAAATTAACCTATAACCCTGCATGTCTTTGGAGTGTGGGAGGAAACCGGAGCACCCGGAGGCAACTCACGCTGTCACGGGGAGAACATACAAACTCCATACTGACTGCACCCATAGTCAGGATTGAAGCCAGGTCTCTGACACTGCAAGGCAGCAACTCTACCAGATATCTAAGGAGATTACCTAAGGATATTATATTGTTTTAATGATAAATTCCAAACCAATTTGGTTTCATACCAAAGATGAGGCAGCGAGCAGTCGGAATGTTTAAGAAATGCACTATTAAGCATGTTCACTGACTAATTTTGCCTGAATTCCCCAGGGAGTGATGCAAGGCACCGTGCCATTTTTGGGAACATTCTTGACCGACTTGATGATGCTGGACACCGCGTTCCCTGACTATGTCGATGTAAGTAGGGCTACGGGTCGGGATTCCTTGCTGCGGTTTTCTCGCTGTTCCTTGCTACAATTATGGCATCTGTGAAGGTTGTTTGAAGGTGATCAAAGCAACCAAGGCAGATCAAAGATTACATCGAATACGGGCACAAAATGCTGGGGTAACTCAGCGGGACAGGCAGTATTTCTGGAGAGAAGGAATGGGTGACGTTTCAGGTCGAAATCCTTCGTCTGAAGAAGTCTAAGTCTGAAGGAGAATCTCGACACGAAACATCACCCATTCCTTTTCTCCAGAGATGCTGCCTGCCCCACTGAGTTGCTCCAGTACTTTGTGCCTATCTTCGGTCTAAACTAGCATCGGCAGAAACCTCCTGCACAAAGAGAGCACTGCATTGCTTCAGTAATTTAATGGAGCCAGGTTGCCTGAAAATGACTAAACAGACCCTCTTGTGAGCCTATCACTTTTTAAATTGCATTCTGAATGTTGTTTAGTTTAGCGATACAGAGCAGAACCAGGCCCTTCAGCCCATCTAGACCATGCCGACCAGTGATCCACTAGCACTATCTTACACACGAGGGACAATGTACAATCTTTACCAAAGCCAATGAACCTACAAACCTGCACATCTTTGGAGTGTGGGAGGAAACCAGAGTACCCGGAGAAAACCCACTCCGTCACAGGGAGAACGAACAAACTCCGTACAGACAGCACCCGCAGTCGGAATCGAACCCGGGCCTCTGGCGCTGTGAGGCAGCAACTCTACCGCTCCGCCATGATGCCGCCATTGCAGAGTTTAGACAATTTTGTTAATTGGCCCATTTGCTTACGCGGTATAAACGAGATTGCACAGACTGCACATTAGGTCATGAGACAGAAGCAGAATTAGGCCAGTTGGCCCATCGAGTCTGCTCCCCCATTCAATCATGGCTGATCTATTTTTCCCCTCAACCCCATTCTCCTGCCTTTTCCCTGTAAACTTTGACGCATCATGTAAAAATATAGCGGCTACTGTATATATAAAATCCTGCTGCTATTCAATTTTGATCTCCTAGTTTGGAAGCAAGGTGACTTTATTTGTAATCCACTTCATCCCTTCTAGGACTCTGTAATCCTCGAGTATTGTCCAATCTCACAATCATACAAACCAACCTCCCTTCCATTGACTCCATTTATACCTCACGTTGCCTCGGAAGGCAAGCAGCATAATCAAGGATGAGTCGTACCCTGGCCACTCCCTCTTCTCCCCTCTCCCATCAGGCAAAAGGTATAGAAGTGATAGAAGTGTGAAAATGCACATCTCTAGATTGAGGGACAGTTTATTTCCCCATCCCTGTTCCTCTACCTCCGCTACATCGACGATTGCTTTGGTGCCACCTCCTGCACCCACACACAACTCACTGACTTCATCCGCTTCACCACTAACTTCCATCCGGCACTCAAATACACCTGGACCATTTCCGACACTTCCCCACCATTTCTTGACCTCACTATCTCCATCGCAGGTGATAGACTTCTGACCGACATGTACTATAAACCCACTGACTCCCATGGCTATCTAGACTACTCTTCTTCCCACCCTGCTTCCTGTAAGGACTCCATCCCCTACTCCCAATTCCTCCGTCTATGCCGCATCTGCTCCCAGGATGAGGTGTTCCACACCAGGGCATTGGAAATGTCCTCATTCTTCAGGGAACGGTGATTCCCTTCCCCTACTATAGATGAGGCTAGCACCAGGGTCTCTTCCATACCCCGTAACAGTGCTCTCTCCCCATCCCCCCCACTCGTAACAAGGGCAGAGTCCCCCTAGTCCTCACCTTTTACCCCACTAGCCGTCACATACAACACATAGTCCACCGTCAGTTTTGCCACCTCCAACGTGACCCCACCACTTGCCACATCTCCCATCTCCCCCCTGTCTGCTTTCTGCAAAGACCGCTCCCTCCGTAACTCCCTGGTCAATTCTTCCCTTCCCTCCCGCACCTTCCCTCCCCGGGCAATTTCCCTTGCAACCGCAAGAGATGCTACACTTGTCGCTTCACCTCCCCCCTCGACTCCATTCAAGGATCCAAGCAGTCGTTCCAGGTGCGACAGAGGTTCACCTGCACCACCTCCAACCTCATCTATTGCATCCGTTGCTCTAGATGTCTGCTGATCTATATCAGTGAGACCAAGCGGAGGCTTAGCGATCGTTTCGCCGAACACCTCCGCTCGGTTCACAATAACCAACCTGATCTCTCGGTGGCTCATCACTTTAACTCCCCCTCCCATTCCGAATCTGACCTCTCTGTCCTGGGCCTCCTCCATGGCCAGAGTGAGCACCACCGGAAATTGGAGGAGCAAGAAACCTCATATTCACTTGGGGCAGTCTGCACCCCAATGGTATAAATCATTGAATTCTCCCAATTCCGGTAGCCCTTGCTGCCTCCTCCCCTTCTCACAGCATTACCTCAGCCCTAGTCAGGCATCCATTCTCTTCCTTTTTCCTTTGTTCTCTCTCCCCCCTCCCACACTCCATCAGTCCTGAAGAAGGCTTTTGGCCCGAAACGTTGCCTATTCCCTCGCTCCATAGATGGGTGCTGCACCTGCTGAGTTTCTCTCTCCCAGCATTTTGTTGAATATCTACAGTTTATTTCCAGCTGTTACCAGGTGTTCCAACTGGTTTCCTTCTACCACAACCAGAGAGCAGTCCTGAACGACTTTCATCCCTTTGTCTACCCTCTGGACTATTCTTGACAGACTTTGCTTGGCTTTACCTTTGCACTAAATGCTATTCCCTTATCATGTATCTGTACACTGTGGGTGGTCTTCAGTTCTATAATGTATAGTCACTTTCCATTGACTGGATAGCACGTAATACTAAGGCTTTTCCACTGTTACCTTGGTGGACAATAAGTACCAAAATACGGAAATCTTTTCAATAGGTCCCCCAATAGAGTTTTTTTTCTTGCATTTTTGTAGGGCCTGGTCAATGTGGAGCAAAGACGACGCGCGTTAGTATACATTATACATTGGTGCACAATTTTCTAAAATTATGCCTGGCAAAATGTTCTTTATGACTGCTGAATTCCTGAAAAAATAAGTTGTGCTAGACATTTTGTTAGCTTCAAATTTTGAGAAGTTTTGCCGAGGGGATGCGTATTTAACCACTTTTTTTCGCTATCTTGGTTTCACCCGTTTGCTTTTGTACCAGTGACCGGTTAGTATATGTCATTAGAGGAGTAATATGTTGGGGGTCATTCTATGGTATATGACTAAGCCTCCTGTGATCGTGGATGACTGTTACAATAGTGTGCAGCTGAATGGATTCCTGAGTATTTGCTCATTGAGTCTCAGCATTGTAACAGGCCCTTCTGCCACAACATATATCTCAAGCGTACGTCCAGGATGCCCCCACCATCCACATAGTAGTCCCATTTGGCATATGGTACTTCTGTATCCGTTCGATCAGATAGTTCTGTCCTTGTGCATATATTAATGGGGGTGGTACCAGCCTCTTCTATGGCACATGGCTGCGCATGTTATGATTCCCGTACCACCTGAGGTTACACACGCAGGGTTCCGGCCCTATGAGGTTAAGAGGGTATCCATAGGACCGGGTTGTTCGAGTGTCAGCAGCGGTGCGCGCGCGGTTCCGACGCACCTCCGGTTGGTGTTGTTGTGTGAGATAAAGTGAGATTGGATGGTTAGGGCATAGGGCGAGGGTTGTGGGTTTGTGGGTGCCAGGTACAGTGTGGGTGGTAGCCTGTGGGGGGGGGGGTTCGGCGAGCTGGTTTCGGGTTAAGTGAGTGTGCGGTGGGGCTGGGTGGGGGGGCTGTAGGTAATAGGCGTGGGGGCGGGAGCGGTGGAGCGCGCGACGGGCGGAGCGCGCGGGGCACAGGGGGGCCCCTATAGGAGCGGGTCGGGTTTTTTTTTTCATTTTCCTATAAATAAATAATTTTTTTCTCTTTTTTTTTTTTTTCCCCTATTTTTATGGAATGAGACTGCTGGGGAAATAGTTGAGGCTGGTACAACAACATTTTATATGCACTGGTACTGTACTTGGATAGGAAAGGTTGAGAGGAAATAGGCCAAATGGGACGTGTGGATGGAGGCAATCCTGGTCAGAGCTAGTGGATGAGTTGGGAGAAGGGCCTGTTACAAATGCGGAACTCTCATGATACCTATAACTCAGGAATCCATTCAAGAAAACTTTGTACAGGCATCTCTCACAAGCTTATGTCTTTATTACCATTAGAATGACCCCAACATTTACTCCTTTGACATATTTCTACCTCACTGGTTAGGTTTAAAGAAACGTGAAACCAGATGGGTTAAAAGGGGTTAAAATTGATCCTCGGCAAAACTTCTCAAAATTGGAACTAACAAAATGTCTACAACAAATTATTTTTTTCAGGAATCTGCAGTCATAAAGAACATTTTGCCAGGGCATTATTTTAGAAAATTGTGCAATGTTAATTTATATAACCCGCGTCTTTTCTACAAGTTGACCAGGCCCTAAAAAATGCATGAAAAAACCATTCAACCTATTGAAAGATTCCGTTTGGTTTATACCGTCACCAAGGTACAGTTGAAAAAGCCTTAGTTTACGTGCTATCCAGTCAATGGAAAGGGATATACATGATTAGAACTGAACGCCACCCACAGTGTACAGATACATGATAGGGAATAGCATTTAGTGCAAGGTAAAGCCAGCTAAAGTCCTGTCAAGAATAGTCTGAGGGTAGACAAAGAGGGAAGAAAGTAGTTCAGGACTGCTCTCTGGTTGTTGGTAGAAGGATTCAGTTGGTAAACACCTGGTAACAGCTGGAAATAAAACTGTAGATATACAAAAAATGCTGGAGAAGAAAAACTCGCAGGGCAGCACCATCTATGGAGCGGAGGGAATATAGCAAACGTTTCGGCCAAAAAGCCTTCTTCAGGACTGATGGGAGTGTGGGAGGGGGGAGATGAAAGGAAAAAGGGAAGAAAGAGAAGGAGCCTGAGGCTGCTGAGGTAATGCTTGAGAAGGGGATGGAGGGCAGCAAGGGCTACCGGAATTGGGCCGAGGAAAGAATTCAATGATTTATACCATTGGGGTGCAGACTGCCCAAGTGGAATATGAGGTTTCTGCTCTCCAATTTTCCAGTTGGTGCTCCTCTGGCCATGGAGGAGGCCCAGGAAGAGATGTCAGATTCGGAATGGGAGGGGGAGTTGAAGTGAATGAGCCACCGTGAAGATCAGGTTGGTTATTGCTGAACCGAGCGGAGGCGTTCGGCGGATAAAATATAATTCAACTGTCCGCCATAGCCTGGCAGCTTTGGTCTCTCACCGATTTTATTAGATCCAAAGAGGCTAGAAACTTCACATCTAGAGCACGGTGCAATAGAGGAGGTTGGAGGTGATGCAGGATGAAACCTCTGTCGCACCTGGAATGACTGCTTGGATCCTTGAATGGGAGACGAGGGGGGAGGTTGAAGCGGGCACAAGTGTAGCATCTCTTGCAGTTTGCATGGGAATGGGCGACCGGGGTGTAGACTTGATAGGGCAGTGCGGTTTTGCTGAGGGTCCATGCGGTGTGGATCCCCGGATCGTGGGTTCCCGGGGGTGGGGTGGGATTGGGTGGTTACGTGGTGGAGAGTTGTCGGGATGGGGCGGCGATTTTAAGGAAGTGGGGTGGATGAAAGAGGAATTTGACACCAGGGAGTTACGGAGGGAGGCAGGTCTTTGCAGAAAGCAGATGGGGGGGAGACGGTTGTGGGTAGAGTTTGTGAGGTCGTGGCAGAGCAGAGTGGTGGGAGACAAGAGAGTGTGGCGGTGGTGGGGTCATGTTGGAACTTGGTTCGGGCGAGAAATATAGTTGGTGGTGCGGACGAAACTTGGCTGGACGGGCGCTGGTGGACTATAATGTTTGTTGTTTATGGTGTTTGGTGTTGTGTCGAACTAAGTGGGGGTTTAGTTGGTATTATAAATAGGTGAGGACGCGCGGGGTGCTTGCCCTTGTTTCGAGTGGGGGGTTAATATGGGGGATGTAGGTACGCCTGGCCAGAGGTGGCTGGGGGGGCCGGTCGGGTTGTTAGGTGTGTCAGATGTCGGTCCCCCTGGGGGCACCGAAGTGTACCAGATGCCAAAGGGAGAAGCTCTCCACGCAAGAGTGGCCATAGCCCCGTTGGCGGGGCCCGCGTAGCCACTTTCCCACGTTCAGTTTAGAGGGGCTAATGGGTATTGGGACAGCCACAGGGCTCCCCTGTGGGTCTGTTGACATTGGCTATCGATCAAGAAGCATGATCGTAGCAAATTGTCAATCTCGTGATTCAGGACATTGCTCAATCGGCCCCCCCTCGGTAGTGGGTGGGAACACCTCATCACTGTCTGGGAGCAGAGCAGAATGGAAGATCAGATGCGTGGGGCACATTAGTAGACGGAGAGGTTTTTAGGGAGTAGGGGGTACACCAGGGACAAGTACGAAGTTATGGGGGGCGAGTGTAGTGTGGGTGTAGGGGCGAGAGTAGGGCCGATCGGCGGGTCCAAAACCCCAAGGTAAGTAAAACAGAATAGGGGTCGCCGTGGTAAGTTGGCAAGAATCTCACCGCCCCACGTCGGATAACCGTAACCAACAATTAAATAACTCCCGTAACCCGACGTACAATCCCTCAGGTCCTTACAGGAAGCAGGGTGGAATGGGGCTAAAGACCATGAGGGGAATAGGGGGAAAAAGGACGAGAAGCAGTCAAGAGTACTATAGAAGAAGAGTAAGAGAAGGAGTAAGAGACAAAACTAAAGGGGGAAGGCAAGGAGTAAAAAAGAAAAGAATCGAAGAATCAAAAAGAAGTACAAAATACCAGAAGTGCAAATGAAGAAAGAAGAGCCTAAGAAGAGTAGCGGGGGAAGAATGAAAATGGAAAAGAAAAGAAGAGTGAGTTGTCTAGTTTAGCCATGGGAGCTCAGTGGGTTGGGGTGGGTTTTATAGCCTATGTTTCTGTGGGATGTTGTTTCGGTCAGAAGTCTCATCACCTGCGATGGAGATCGTGCAGGTTCTAGAAATGGTAGGGAAAAGTGTCGGAAAATGGTCCAGGTGTATTTGAGTTGCCGGATGGAAAGATTAGTGGTGTGAAGTGGATGAAGTCAGTGAGTTGTGTGTGGGTGCAGGACGGTGGACCAAAGCTATCGTCGATGTAACGGAGGTAGGGAACAGGGATGGGGGAAATAAACTGTCCTCAATCTGGAGATGTGCATTTTCACACTTCTATCATTTCTATTACCTTTTGCCTGATGGGAGAGGGGAGAAGAGGAGTGGAAGGGTACGGACTCATCCTTGCTTATGCTGCTTGTCCTTCGAGGGCATCGTGAGGTATAAAATGGAGTCTAATGGAAGGGAGGTTGGTTTGTATGATTGTGAGATCTGGACAATACTCGAGGATTACAGAGTCCTTAGAGGGATGAAGTGATTACAATTAAAGTCACACTTGCTTCCAAACTAGGAGATCAAAATTGATAGCAGCAGGATTTTATATATACAGATAGCCGCTTTATTTTTTTACTTGATGCGTCATAAGGTTACAGGAAATGGCAGGAGACTGGGGTTGTGGGGGAATTAAATAGATCAGCATGATTGTAATGGGGGAGCAGATACTCGATGGGCAACATGGCCTAATTTCTGCTTCTGTTCATGGACCTAATGTGCAGTCTGTGAATCTGTTTTTTACCGCGCTAAGCCAAAATGGGCCAATTAACAACTTGTCTAAAACTCTGCAATGGCGGCATCATGGGGCGCAGCGGTTAGAGTTGTGCCTCACAGGCAGAGGCCCGGGGCTCGATTCCGACTGCGGGTGCTGTCTGTACGGAGTTTGTTCGTCTCTCCCTGTGACGGAGTGGGTTTTCTCCGGGTACTCCTGGTTTCCTCCCACACTCAAAGATGTGCAGGTTTGTAGGTCAATTGGCTTTGGTAAGATTGTACATTGTCCTCGTGTGTAAGATAC
Source organism: Okamejei kenojei (assembly GCA_035221665.1). NCBI lineage: Eukaryota > Metazoa > Chordata > Chondrichthyes > Rajiformes > Rajidae > Okamejei > Okamejei kenojei. The sequence goes on from JAVHYY010000677.1 coordinate 49,996, forward strand.
GTGCTAGTGGGATCACTGGTCGGCATGGTCTAGATGTGCTGAAGGGCATGTTTCTTACTCTGTATCGCTAATATACAACATTCAGATTGCATTTTAAAAAGTGATCATAGCGCTCACCAAGAAAGGTTCTGTTTAGTCATTTTTCTCGGCAACTGGGCTCCATTAAATTACTGAAGCAAGGCATGTGCCCTCTCTTTGTGCAGGAGGTTTCTGCCGATTGCTAGTTTAGACCGAAGATAGGCACAAAGTTGGAGCAACTCAGTGGGGCAGGCTGGCATCTATGGAGATAAGGAATGGGTGATGTTTCGGCGTTGAGATTCTCCTTCGACTTATAGAATTCTTCAGAGCGAAGGATTTCGACTGAACGTCACCCAGGCACTCGCTCCAGAATACATCTGACTGCCTGTCCTCGCTGAGTTACACCAGAATTGTGTGACCGTATTCGATGTAATCTCTGGATCGGCCTTGGCGTTGCTGGGTGTGTACCTGCAAAACAACCGTTTCACAGAGGCCTGGAATTGGAGGCAAACAAGGGCTACTTCGGAAAGCAGGAACCTAGCGAGGGGTGGGGGAAGAGGAACAAAAATACCCGCCCGCGAAGGAATCCCAGTAACCGGTAGAGGTGTTTCGGGTATTGGATAGGGTGATGAAGTCAGTCAATTATCATTTTTGATAGCCCTACCATCCGCCACTACTTACATCGACATAGTAGTCAGGGATAACGCGGTTTGATGTTAGTTCGTAAGTTCCCCCGTTCCAGCATCATCAACTGCCCCTCGGTCAAGAATGTTCCAGAAATGGCACGGTGCCTTGCATCACTCCTCTGGGGAATTCAGGATAAATTTAGTCAGTGAACCATGCTTAATAAGTTGCATTCTTAAAACATTCCGGGACTGCTCGCTGGGTCCTCATCTTGGTATGTTATCCAAATTTTGGTTTGGAATTTACTCATTAAAACAATTATAATATACATTAGGTTATCTCCTTAGTATATGGTTGTTAGTAGTTGACCTGCTTGCAGTGTCTACGAGACACCTTGCTTCAATCATGGACTATGGGTGATCTGTATTGGGAAGTTTGGAATGTTCTCCCCGTGACTCTAAGCGTGCAGTATGCTCCGGGGTCCGCTCCTGGTTTCCTCCCACACTCCAAAAGACTATGCTGGGGTTAGGTTAAATTTGCTTTGTTAAATTGTCCTGTGTGTTACGCGTCAGATAGTTAAGGTGTAGGAGGTAACCAGGGGGCTACCCAGTTCAGTCTACAGGTGGGAATGTGCAATACTGCACACCAGTAGCGGCCGAGGTCAGATTGGAAATGTACTGTGCGGGGAAACAGGCTCTTCAGTCCACTTGCCCACGCCGGCCATACAATGTCCCAACTGCCCGTGTTTGATTCCATATCCCTCCAAACCTGTCTCTGTCCATCGTACCTGGCTAACTGTATCTTTAAACATTGGGGGTATAGTTCCTCAGCTCAACTACCTCCCTCTGGCCATACTTGTTCCATACACACCACAGTGTTGGTGTTGTACTGTGATTTCAGTAAAGCAGTGCATTGGTGGAGGATGGTGGGGGGGGATGGGGGGGGGACCTGGAAAGGTGATGGGGGCAGGACAAAGCCTAGGACTAAGCCATCAGTGGAGGGATAGTGAGGGAGGGGGTCTTTGTCAGATGGGTGGGTGTTTCAGTAAAGCTTTTTTCTTCTGTGTCTCCCAATTCTGCATTTCTCGTCTCCCATCAAAAACACACATGCACATCATCAACTCACATATAACAATGACCCAGCACGGGAAACAGGCCCTCTCGGCCCTTCCAGGTCCGTGCCGTCAAGTTGTTTTCCCCTAGTCCCATCTACTGCACTCAGATACCCAGTAACCCTCAATTCCTCCTTTACGACCATCTATAAACCTATCCCTTTACTCTTAAATGTTATAAATCGACTCTGCCTCCACCTCCTTCTTGCTGGAAGCTGATGTTCACTCAGCACCACCCTTCTGAGTAAAGAAGTTCCCCCTCAGTACCCCCGAAACCTCTGTCCCTTTAAGTTCTATTGTCATGCCCTCCGGGTTTGATACTCCATTACCCTCAATGGGAAAAAAACGTCATCCACGTCACATTACACACCAAAAGGTCTCGGCTCCCTTTGACATAGAAGTGGATTAAATGTCTGAAGGCAGGCACAACTGTGATGCAGCGGGTAGAGCTGCTGTCATCATGGCGCCTGAGACCCAGGTTTTCCATCCTGACCTTGGCCGTAGTCTATGTGGTGTTTGCACGGTACTCCCTGTATTGGCATGGAGTTTCCTTCCGGGTGCTCCGCAGTTTCAATCACCCACATCCATAAAGACAGGCAGCGTTCCCTAGGTGTAGAATAGTTAAGCAATTAAGACGGGAACTTACCAGGTTGATGTGTGAGCGGGAGTTTATCGTGGGAGTTGCGCAGGCTGGGATTTTGGGAAGACTCTCCCACCGCCAGCAGGCATCAGGGCGCGTTTTTGGCAAAGCAGACAAAGTGACGGGGGGTAAAGTTTTTCACCGCCATACCGTGAATGATAGGGGGGTGGCTCGGTAGTGGTGGCCTGAAGGCGTGTCCTGCGCGCAATGTTTTTGAATATGACTGTCCAGAGGGTCCCTCGTTGATTGAACGCGCCCTATGAAGGTGAATGAGAGGATAGCTCGTTATGGTCAGCTATGGTTAGTCCTTGCGTTGAGGTGGATCCCCAAGTATCGTCCTTGGCTGAATAGTAAAAGCATAAGAATCTAATGATGGATTGCCGAAGGGATTACAAGGCTGTGAAACTCATCGGTTGGAGTTAAACGGTTTGAATTTATGTAGTAAGTGCGCTACGCCGTTGTGGCGGGGTGCCAGGCAGTTAGATCCCGCGAAGCTAGAGTCTCGGGGTGGCGACGGTGGTACATGAGAGCGAGAAAGCGGACGGGAAGGCTGCCGAAGGGGGAACCCAGCAAACCACGCAGGCGTCTGGCGGGGTGGATTGCTCCCAGGAGACTCTTTTGCAGTGTCCGGGGTTGGACCGAGTTGGGCTGCAGGCTATTATGCGATCTACGTGTAAACGTTGTCCAAAGGTGTACCCTATAATCAATATCTCTCGTCACGCAAGGCCGAGTGCCAACGAATCAGCACCATGATGGGACCCAGCATATGTTATTTCGGAGGAGGTCCTTGGGGGCCATGGTGGCGATATGATGGAACCCTGAATTTCCATGTATGTGGCGGGGGATCGTGCCTGGTCCAGACGGGATCGTACTCAGGTCCATATTCATTTGGCTTTAAAACGAATGTTTGTGAAACAAAAACAACAGGGAAGGGCGCGTGTATTACCAAAAAAAGGTGGATTTGGACGTTGTTTCCAGACATACGGCTAGCGATCTTAGGCGGCAGACCCCACAAAACAGAGTTCCCAGGGTAGTTTCGCTTTTTATTATACGATGGAAGGGGGGAAGGATTTACAGCACAGAACGACAGTCGAACTGCATACACTAGTCGCAGCCAGCTACCCCCCCCCAACACACCGGCGGTCCGGAGTGGCCACCCGTTGTGCCGGTCTTAAGGGCGCGTGTGAAAATTTTGGGTGCGGCCCCACCAGTCACCGAGACCGGGGCGGGGACACCGGGTTTCCAATTATTTTCATGTATGGGGGTGGGGAGGTTGAGCAAGGGTTGTCCGGCCTCGGGGGGGTCTATCTGTTTAACGGCTCCCGGGGTTGGTGGCGGCGGTTGGGCTGTTTTGGGGGTTCGCTTGGTCACTACCTCTGTTCTTTGAGGGGGAGGGTTCTGTGTGTTTCGTTCAGTATGGGGGTGTTAGTTGGGCAGGGGCCGGGGTTTGGGTTCGACCGCCCCCCCCCCCCGGCGATCAGTCCCCGGTGGAAGCGGGTGGGGGGTTCTCCTCTATGTCTACGTAGGTTGGACTAAAACCCTCACCGTCGCCTTCTTAGCTTTTTTAAGCTATGTGGCACCTATGTGGCGACTTGTTTCAACGCTTGGGATTAGCTGAGGGCTCGACCAACCCTGGCGCGGGGTGGGGGCGTAACGGTCCAATCTATGGAATGGCGGTATGTGTCCACTCTGGCCCACCAGGGCCACACCACCCCTCCGCCCCCCCCGCCCTGCTCATCCCCGCATTGTAGGGAGGGGCGGGAATATCCTAAATGAATGTGTTCAAATCACTTTGGTGAGGCCCCTGATCCCCTAATTCAAAGTGCCCCAAAAGTAAAGTTCCGCGGGGGGTCTTTGTGGATATAGGTAATACCCTATAAATAAGGAGTACAAAGCTGAGTAGCGGCTCGTCTGTAGTGGCGTGAGGGGCCGGGGGGCCCCTGGACCGGGAGCGGGGGGACCCGCCCCACGGCCCTGGACGGGGGAGCCATACAACGTGGCACAGCACGGGGTGGCTGGGCACGTCCCGAGGCTGGTTCCGCTAAATGGCCGGGCATGCGGTGCTGTAATAGCATGGGCTCCCTCTCCTGTTTGCGGGGGAACCGGCGACCGGGGGGTGACACTCGCCCCATCCCCCGCCCACCCTCGCCACATGGCCTGATATTCCGCGCCGGGGCGAGTTGGCGAGTCAGACCCGATCCCACATATCCCATCCCTTTCGGGTATAAATGTCGGCGTTTGGCTGAAGGGGCCGGGCGGTCCTCCCGCCGGGCCCGGTGCCAGTTTAGGGGCCCGCTGGTAACTCGAGGGGGTTCGGGGACTGTTCGACAGAAAACACCAAGGGGGAAATTCATCTTGACGACGGTCAAGCGGGGTGGGCTGGGCGGAGGGTGATATGTCCGGTGGCGAGCAGGGGGGGTGTGGAAGTGAGAGAAGGTAGGGGGAGAGAAAAAGCCGTGAGGGCTTGTGGGGGTCCGGGTGCGGGGTGGTGGCGGGATGGGTGTCGGATGATGAAAAAGGGCTAGGTGGGGGGGATTGGTGTTGTGGCGTTGGTGGAGTTTTGTTGGGGTGTTTCGTGTGGGTTTTGTTTGGGTGTTTAAGGGGGCGGGGGGGGTGGGTCTTGGGGGTGGGTATGATCTCCTCTCCTTAGAGGCCGCCGTAATTTTGGGTTTTATAGCGTTTGGGTTCATTGTCTTCGGGCCTGGGTTAGTGGTCTACGCGCGAGGGGGTTTTGTGCGCGCGGTGGAGTTGGGGTTAGGGGTCTTTGCCCCTGCGTCGCGGGAGCCTACGGGAGCGGGAGGTTCGCGTTATTTCAGTACTTTTCGTTGTTCGTCACTTATCTGTCTCGTACTTCTATGTGTTATGCTAGCTATGTAGACTGTCTAACCATCGGTGGTGGTAATGATCTGCGCTTAGGCGGGGCGTTCTTCCCGTTAAGTAGGTGGCCGTGTGGGTGGATTGGAAGGTGCGCCACAAATGGCGGTTTCGACTGGGCATCAGGGGGTTGGGGGGGGGGTGCTTAGGTGTACTGAAACGGGTACTACGTAATGCCCTCAACCCCCCCCCCCCCCCTGACCCCCCCCCCCCGCAGGCCGCGTTACGCCTAATCATCACCCCACGCTGTTCCTGCGGAATCTGCACGCGTGCCTATTTCCCCCGCAAGGACTCAGCGTTTGACTTTCAGAAGGGGACTGTGTTTGCTTTAATTTGTTGATATTTTTCTTATTTGTTGAATGTGTTTTTATTTATTCTTGTTTGTGGTTGTTTTTCAGAAGCAGCGTGGGGGGGGATTGGGTGTGGTGGTGTTTGCGTGATTTATCAAACAATTTCTTTATTATAGTAGTGGCCTTTGTTTTGGTTATTTTTTTTAATAGTTCTTTTTTTTTTTAACTCCATCGTCTAGCACTGTATTAGCATTGGTGGAGGGATTCAAGCAGGCGAAGATAAGCATAGTAGGAGCTAGAGGAAAAACAAGATATATACTTTGCTGGGTGGGTGTGGGGGGGAGGGGTGCTGAGTCCCCGGACGGGCTCACAACAGGGGGCCCCCTAGCACCATTTACGCCCAGGGGTTGTGGGGTCGCCATCCTTAAGAATGGAGGGGGTTGTCGTACACTAATCCATATACAAGGGGTCCGTGCTGGTCGGAAATGAAGAGCGGAATGAGGCTGTGAGATTGATTGCGATGCGGTGGATATCTCACGGCGAATAAAAGGATGGTGAAGAGAAGGGGTCGATCTTGTCCACCATTGGGGACTCATTGGGGAGTGGTGTTAACTGGTGTAGTAGTATGTGAAGTCCGAAGCGAATATAAGTTTTCTGCGCCCCCGTGGCGGGGGATACGGGGATGGGAGGGGGGGGGTTGGGATGTGTGAGAGAGGTTTGCCCTTAATAGCGTGATCACAAGGTTGGATATTTAATGCACCCACTGTATTGCACCCGTCCCCTTATGGCGGCGATCAACTCGTCGGACCATCTTGTTATCGGAACGGTTGGTAGTCTTGATCGGTGGCGGTGTGGCGTGGAATCGTTGTGCAGACTGGTACATGATGGCTTTTTCGTTGTGTGGTGGATTGGAATGGTCAATATCTACATATAGTGAAATCCAATAGAAAGTTCTATCGCGGGGGGGATGGGTTAAAGGTTTCTTTGGGGACCAGTTAAAGTCAGTTATTTAAATAACTGATCTCCGCAAATGTTGCGGGGAGCGGCCACATGCGTTTATTATTCAAACCGCTTTGGAACTCGTTGCTTCGCTGGACTCAGCCCGTGTTGCGAGGATATGGTCATGGGAACTCCATGGTCCTCGCCACTGAATGTGGATTGCAACCCTGATTAGGAATGAGATTTGAAAGTTATTCAGCATCAATACCCTGCTTCAATCCAATACCGACCTGAGCCACCTGGAGATCAGTCTGCACCATCACCTAGTGTGAGGTTTCTTATGGCTGATCAGTAGACCTTTCTCCATTTTCCCTGATCCGGTATCGTGTCACTTTGACTTTATTGGGGACGTATGTAGGTGGCTATACAGAGCCTCACATCAACGGGGTAATGCCGGAATTTCAATGCACCCCTGTAGTCCCAGGTCGGTGCTGCTCGGAGTAAACTCGTCAGTATGACGACAACGTTACTGCCTCTCTGGGAAGTCGAGACCCTGGCTCTATCCAATTTAAGTTTTTGCAAAGGTCTGGATAACCAGTTGAGCCGTGAGTTAGCGCCATTAACATCACCATCTTCAGGGTGAGTTTGTATCCAGCCGATAAATCCATTCATGGGCGGACCAGCTCCTGAGCTAGGTCAATACTAACCTCTAGATCCCAGGTGATGTTGTATCGTGGTCAGGGAGGGTTCGAATTGAAAATACCCCGCGGTCAATTTGGACACGAGTTGGTGAGACCCTACTCCTATTACTAAAGATAGGATGACAGTGCGACTTCTGAGGCCACTCGTTTTACTGTGCGATGGAGCTTGAGGCCACTCATCATGATTGAAGCCCGCCGTCCTGGAATTTAACAGCACATGGGGGAATCGTGAATAAATCCATATTGCCAGGAGTCGGGTCTCCATTACAGAACCTCGGCTATATAGCCAACAGGTCGTCTGATGACCATGTTTTTCCCTGTTGTGGGCGCTAGTTACCTAAATCGTGGGCATTTGTCTAATATGTGCCCCATGGGTTCTTTAATCATCTCAAGGGACCACCGGATACCATTGTTGTGTAGGCAGTTGGCGTATTTGCTAAGATGCCTGTTGCAGAAGTCTGAATTTCGATTGTTTTTCGCTGCTAATATACGCGGACTGATGAGGCAGGCATGGAGGATAATGCATTGAAAAAATCATTCTCCCCCAGTGCCCAGTGCGAGAAAGACGTCCATCGCTTACATGCCCCAGGATATGGTTCCCAAGTGTAATATGATTGTATCTTGATGTTGACAATCTGGACGATAAAAAGGTCGAGATTCTGGTGTTCCAATTTGGCTACATAATTTTAGCAAAATATTTGGGGATTTAACATCACCACTCCGATGTTTCATTGAAACAAGCCGTGACCCTAGCTGTTCCTCCCATGTATTTGAGCTTATCAGGAAGCGTATAGGTAGCTGATATCCAAATATTTCCTTCATACATCCAGAGCACAGACGCTGAGTGCTCAGATTTGCCAATTTATGATCAAACGATAGTGACTTCGATACCACCCATTATGATTTATTACTGCCACACAGTGGTGTTATCATCTATTTGATAGACGGACATGCCGTTTGTTGTAAATTCATGCTAAAGCCCTGCATTTCCAAAAAAGTTTATCCCTTGTGATAATAGAAGGGTAGATTCGTTGAAAATCCCACTACCCGCCCCACTAGAAGATGGTGTCAGGTTTAGCTCCCCAGCCTTGGGCGCTTGCGTCAGGCTTGTACATGTATGACGGATTTGGTGCAATAATGGACTTGACTGAGTCAAGAATGATTATCATTCCACATTGTTAATCAACTCTTTGCCTTGAATTTGGCCCAGTTGACTTAGGCCTGATTCAAAATGTCCCAACCAAGTTGTTTTTAATGACTGACCCTAATTTTTAGCTTTCTTTTGTCAAATTTTGTAAGTGGTAGCCTGAGGCCATAAATCGTCGCAAGCTCGAGACAAATGTAGCTACTAGTTTTCCATATTACCTTAGTCACCGCAGATGTATGATTGTAGGTTTCCTGGCTCCAAGCAAGGTTGTTACATGCTTAATAATAATCCGTTTTTGCTTGGTTATGGTCTATATGGTTATAAGGTGTTATTAGGGATCGGTAACAATCATCTGTTGGTTGTTAATTGTGAATCCCAGGTTTTTTTGTTTTTTATTTTTTTAGACCATGAACTGTGAAGGTTTTAGAATACTAAGATTTGGGTCTGGATGGATGGACCAAACCCTAATTTTTGAAACAATGTTTAGTAGCTGTCACTGATCTAAATTTGTCGGATACCATGTTCTTTTCCCATCATCAAGATGTCATCGAAAATATGCCATGACAAGTGTGGTTTTGTCTTCTAGGGACGCCAATTACATGGTTTCAAATTGTTGGTAAATATTCTAGGGGATCTGTCTGTAAGCACATAGGCGTAGGGCTCTATATTGCTATAGTTGATCCATCCAGACAAATTCAGAACGTCCGGGTGATGTTCCGTAATGGATACTGAATAGTAAATGCATCTTTTAAATCGATGCATGCCATGAAGACCACTTGGAAATCAAGTTATTTAAGCCCGAGTTTCGCAGCGTGTCCATTTTAAAATGGGTATATTTTACAAAAAGTATTCAAATGAGGTTAAGTCAAATCATTAATCGACATCCTCCATCTTTTTTTGGTTTTTGTAAACGCATGGCGGATCGAACTCAAGAGAGGTTCGTGTATCGTTTTCTCTATCACCCCTTGGAATGTAGCCTTAATATTTCCTCATGTCTTCTGCTTTTTCCATATGGTAAAGTGCATAATTTTCGGTTTCGTACATGTTGAGGCTGGGTGACAAGTTGCCTTCATTTACTTCAGAATCTTTAATTTCATACCCCTGAATACTTTGTATATAAATGAGTCTGAAGTTAATATAGAGACTCCATGCATCCAGAATAAATCGTAATCTCCCACCAACTTGTGAGGTTGAAACATGCAGCACTCGCATGAGAACCACAGGACCCCCTTACCTTCCATGGTAGGCGGGGGCCTGATGTTCTGGGTTTGTTGCTCCGTTTGTGTTGCATGGGAGTGTGTGGTGTATGGTCATCTGATCCACGCACGGCGCTGTTGCCCTGCCCTACTACAAAGGCTTTGACTCGATGGGGTGCGGCGGCGTGTGGGTACCTTGGATGTTCTTTCAGGTGGGCCCCCGACTGGGTCTTATGTATGGATTGTGTCTGCGAGATGACGGTAATGACGGAGGAAGGTGGTTTCAATCAAAACGGACTGCCTATCGCCTCCTCGTCCAGGTCCCTTGACCTGTTTGGACAGGTCCCTCACCGAATACAGATGTCTCAGGTACAATAGAGACCGTGCGTCGCAGGATGCCTTGCACTACCCCCGCAAACTTGGGTCGAGGAGTTGGTTTAATGGAGCCTCCTTTTTTTGGGAAGGAGTTTTATCTCGACTGTGTATTACACAGTAAGCAAAGCGCATCTTATGCTCTTCCGTCATCTCAGTGTAGTTCCAATCGACCTGGCAAAGGCAGTTGATTCCCGACGTCAACAGTTTCAGGATCTTTTGAAGTTTAAGTTCCTGGGCCCTAATCCCTGGACGATATTTGCCCAGCATGGTCGTGTTATACTGTCGGGAAAGTTCAGCAGGAAACACAGTTGTTCGGGGCCCTGTTTTAATTCATTGCCTCGGTCAGTACCTGATCCTGCAGCTGGTGCGTTGTGAGGAATCAATGCTCGCCGCTAGTTTTGGATGCAATGGGTCTGTGTCCTGTGTGCCACTGGGGGCTGGGCAAATTTGGAAACTGCGTCGAGTTGTTCCTCTCGAGAGGTTATTTTAGGTGCGCAGGTTCCTGCGCCAATCCTCTTCAAAGTCAGCTCGGTGCTGACTCCTGGCACTCCAACACCGATGAGGGGATATGCTAGGTGGCCCAGATGCGTGTCTCCTGGAAAAAATTAAGGAGATCGCTCCTGCTGAAGGAGATCTCGCTTGAGGAGGCGCATCCATAATGCGCTCCAGCGGGCCATGCCGCCCCACCGCCGCACTATCTGCGGATGGCAAGTCCCCGACTCCTCAGGTTCCCTGAACGGAACTGAGGCTTTACGGTAGGGCCCGCCTCACTCCATCGAAGGTGAGTCTAGGGTTTGCCTAGGGTAGAGATGTCGCTGCATGACCGCTCCTGCAGGGCTCTGTGACTCCCGCGGGGACATGCCGCTAGTCCGCGGTCTTCGGTATGGAGCTGCGGCACCCGCCTGTCTGGATATGACATCCAGCGGTGAGGAGTCGGTTCCAAAACCGCATGAAGCGGGTTCACCGATATCCGTGCGGGCTTGCTGCCTATTCCCCTGGGGACAATGACGACGCATGGTCAACATCCAGCGTAACGTGGCGTTCGGTGAACCCGAAATATGTCCCCTCGCCAGTGGCCCGCGGATTGGCAGGCTTCTGCCCTGGGTGGTGAGTTCTGTGCCCAACCGCCACTGCGGGGCTCAGGGATCTCGATCCCTCCCGGTCCACGCCGAATCTGGCGGATGCTCAGTAGGAAATGTCTCGATGCCGGGCCGCTGCCAGCGGGCATCCTCGATACTCAGCTGCAGGTTCTTACCTGGTCTGGCATGTGGGTCGACTGCAATGGAGGAAGGCACAGCTGACAGAACGTATTATTGCAACCAGTGGTAGGGAGTCAGGCTACTTCTCTACCCTGCTCCCGAGCGGTGCTCCTACCACAATGTGGCTACCATAGTCAGCAGCTGGTGGAGAGTCGGGGGTTCTGGTGCGCAGGGCATACCTTCTCCGACTTCCGCTTCTTTTCCCGGCACCGACACGAGCGGGTGCTGGCGGTTGTTATGCGGGCAGTCCGCGGGGAAGATCGCGATACCCCCGATTGACTCCCTGTCGGAGGTCCCGCCGGCCTGGAGGCATGTTTTCGCCTTACTCGCGTGACTCCGAAATGTAACGTGTGGTGTCTGTGTAGGGCTGTGGATGAGAAAGGCCGTAGATACCATAGATATGGGTGATGGATGGTTGCCCGTGTTATCGGTGTTTCCAAGCCTGTTTCCAAGCTTATGTCTTTAGTTTAGTTCCGAGATACAGAGCATGGAGGGAGCCCTTCAGCCCACGAGTCCACATCCAACCCGCAATCCGCGCACATAACACCTTTACTACGCCACTAGGAAGAATTTAACAATTTTAGTTCAAAAACCAATTAACCCTCAACTTTGGAGTTGTCGGAGAGGAAACTGGAGCACCTCCGGAGAAAAAAACCACATGGTCTGTTGCAGGGAGAATGTACAAATACATCTCCATACAGACAGGCACCCATACAACATACAAACTCCATACAGGACAAGCCGTTTGTGCGGAAATCTACCCTAGGTCCATGCAACGGCGAATCTACCGCCGTTGCCCACCAAGGTTACTCAAGCATTTTGTGTCTATCCACGATTAAACTGTGACATTTCATACCGATTCATGATATGAACACTAAAAAACAAGGGCGAAAAGGCTTGTTGAAGTATTCACAGCCTTAGATCAGGTAAAGTGCTTGGTGCAAAACGCCCCGCTCAGTGTGGGGTGACATCGAAGCAGTCACGAAAACAGCTTCCGGTAGATTTAGGAGAGCTGTCACCAGGATGGGATGAGGGATTGGGGAAAGACATGGGAACAGGATTGCGTTATAATTCTCCCCAGCTCAGTGTGAATCAAGTTACTTTTCTACAAGAGTAAACAAGTATAGTTCAAGCATGAACTGAATTGAATGTGACGACTG
>JAVHYY010000678.1:0-62490 GCA_035221665.1 Okamejei kenojei
GGCTGTGGGTTGGGTTGTGTGGGTTTGTGTTTGGGTGGATTATAGGGTTTCATTTCGTGGCATGGTGGAATAAATTTGGTGGGTTTGTGATGTGGTTGCTTCGGGTTGATGGTGGGGGGGTGGGTTATGCTGGGGGGGGTGGGTTGCTGGGGGGGTTGGTTTGCTGGGGGGGGGTTGGGTTGCTGGGGGTACGGGGTTGGGTTGCTGGGGTGGGGGTTGGGTTGCTGGGGGGGGGGTTGGGTGCTGGTAGTGGGGGGGTTGGGGTTGCGGGGGATGGGGTTGCTTGGGTTGTGGGGGGGGTTGGGTTGCTGGGGGGGGTTGGGTTGCTTGGTGAGGGGGGGGTTTGGCGTTGCTGGGGGGGGTTGGGTTGCTGGGTGGGGGTTATGTGGGTTGGGTTGCTGGGGGGGGGTGGGTTGCTGGGGGGGGGGTTGGTTGCTGGGGGGGGGGTTGGGTTGCTGGGGGTGGGGTTGGGTCGCTGGGGGCGGTTCGGGTTGTGAGGGCGGGGTTGGGTTTGGCTTGGGGGGGGGGTTGGGGTGCTGGGGGGGGTGGGTTGCTGGGGGGGGTTGGTGTTGCTGGGGGGTGGGGGATTGGGTTGTCTGGGGGGGGTGGTTGGGTTGTCATGGGGGGGGGTTGGGTGCTGGGGGGTGGGGTTGGGTTGTGGGGGGTGACGTTGGGATGCTGGGGGGGGTGGGTTGCTGGGGGCGGTGGGTTGCTGGGGGGGTTTGGTTGGTTGCTGGGGGGGGTTGGGTGCTGGGGGGGGGGTGGGTTTCTGGGGCGGGGGTGGGTTGCTGAGTGGGGGTGGGTTGCTGGGGTGTGGTGTTGTGGGGGGGTTGGGTTGCTGGGGGGGGTTGGGTTGCTGGGGGGGGTTGGGTTGGCTGGGTGGGGGGTTGGGTTGCTGGGGGGAGGGTTGGGTTGCTGGGGGGGGCTGTGGGTTTGCTGGGGGGGGTTGGGTTTGCTGGGGGGGAGTGGTTGGAGTTGCTGGCGGGGGTTGGGTGCTGGGGGGGGGTTGGGTTGCTGGGGGGAGGGTTGGGTTGCTGAGGGGGGCCTTGGTTGCTGGGGGTGGGGGTTGGGTTGCTGGGAAGGGAGGTGGGACAACGTTTTCTTTGGGTTTTTTTATTTGTTTTTTTTTGGGTGCTTGGGGGAGGCTGGGGTTCGGGTTGCTGGGGGTGGGGGGTTGGGTTGCTGGGGGGAGGGTTGGGTTCGTAGGGAGGGGGGTGGTTGGGTTGCCTGGGTGGGTGGGTTGTGGGGGGGGGGTTGGGTTGCTGGGGGTGTGGAAGGGTTGGGTTGATGGGGGTGGGGTTGGGTTGCGTGGTGGGGGTTGGGTTGTGGGGGGGGGGTTGGGTTGCTGGGTGCGGGTTGGGGTTGCTTGGGGGGGGTTGGTTTTGATGGGTGGGGGTAGGTTGCTGGGGGCGGTGGTTGCTGGGGGGGTTGGGTTGCTGGAGGGGGTTGAGGTTGCTGGGGTGGGGTGTGGGTTGCTGGGGGGGGTTGGGTTGCTGGGGGGGGTGGGTTGCTTGGGGGTGTGGGTTGATGGGGGGGTTGGGTTGCTGGGGGGTGGTTGGTTGCTGTGGAGGTGGGAGTTTGCTTTTGGGGGGGGGGGTGGAGCGAAGAAGAGGATCAGCAGCTCCGAATGAGGAAGAGCGGCAGTGAGATCACCTCACATTCGCACAGAAGTTGGGCGCTTACTCCTCCATCGCCAGCATCTCGTTCACGAAGCGGCCTTGATGCCGCCGCTGTCGCTCGACGCTCTTCACGCTTCGTTCAGGCCGATGTGATGGTGACGGTGGCGCACCCTGCAGGGGATAGTGGGGAGGGAGCGTGAGAAACCGTGCAGCTGGACAGGCGGGGGGAGGTGAGAGCAGGAGAAATGTGTAGGAAGCAATCTGCAGATGCAGGTTCACACTGATGATTGGCGCAACATGCTGGTGTAATCAGCAGGGTCAGCGGTCGTCTCTGTGGGAGGAAGGAATGGGCCACGTTCGGGTCGACACCCTTCTTCAGATGCCAGGGGAGAAGAGAGACAGAGATAAGGAAGAGTAAGTATGAAATGTGACATCAAAAGTGACGCGCAGCTCAAGGAAAATGGTTGCTTTAAATGTTAGCTGGGTGGAGGTGAACCACAATGGTGAGAATAAATTGTAAGCAGTGGGACGTGCAGCAGAGGCTCGGGAAACACCTCCGCTATTGCGCATAAACCCTACTGATCCGGTGTGCTAATACTTAACTCGCCGTGCCATTCCTACACTGGACCTCTCTATCCTGGGCCTCCACAGGGTTAAGTGTGAGGCGCAGCACAAATTGGAGGGCTCAGATCTGTCCGGTATGTCTCGCGCTTGGGTGGTTTCTAACTTCAAGTAACCCCTGCTTTCCCCTCGTCCCTCCCCATCCTCCCCCCATCAGTGTTGGAACCCAGTGTGACTGGCTCCGGATTGCCATGTTATTCTTGCACACTGCGTTGTCACACTTCTCCTGGCTGACAATCGCATTTTCCTGAAAACGTCATTCTGGTGTTGTCGTTTTCACATCTCACCCGTTCTTATCGCAGTGTCTCCCTATTCCCGGATTCTCAGATGCGAAGGCTCGTTCTGCTTTACTGAGTACTCGCTTGCTCTTGATCCCACTGAGCGACTCAGCAATTATGTGTCTACCTCAATGCAATTCCCAGCGGTTGTTGCCAAGTCCCTTCCTAACAGGAGGCGATGATGGGGGCAGTGGGAACGCAGCCGCGGCTCGGACCGCGGGGGCTCGGCCTGTAGCCGGCGTCACCGGGAGATGCACGGGCCGGTTTCTGCGGAATCCCTGGGTTGTCGTTGCCGTAGTTGTGATTGGAAGTCGCCTCATGAGGATTTTCTGCGTCATCGATGCCCCGCGCGGGGATCGCCGTCACGTGTTGAGGATTTCTGATCCGACCAGACCTGGGGTTTTCTTCCTAGCAGGTGCAGGCCCACCAAGGGGTCGTTCGCTCAGAGTCGGATGACTCGTCGCACTGAGTCCTTCTGTTCCCCGAGTCTCCCCGTCGCCACGGGCCCGACGGCCGAGCGGGAATGTTGCTGGACTGTCGTCGCCTGCCGCCTCGGGGCCACCGTTAGGCTCTGCGATCTCGGCAGGCGCTGTTATCGGGAGGTGACTCGACTAACCAAGCGCTTCACACGGCCCACGGCCGGCCGACAGCCCCCCCCCCACCATCCACACCCACTCAACCACCTCCCCTAAACACTCACATTATCACCCAACATATCACCAAACCCCACACTCGTCCTCCCCCCACCCACTCACTTACTGCACAGCCTCCCATCACACACTACCCCCAACCCACACTCAATACCCACACTCAACACAGCATCCCACACACACTTCACTCAACACCCCGCCCCACACCTTACTTCACGCACCTAGGCCACCCAACACATACATACTCACCACCCAAACACACTCTCAGACCCACTGCCCCACACACTCAAATGCACTCACTAACCACCTCACAACTTCACCCCCCACACACACATCACCCCACCACACAATCACTATCACCACACTCACAACTCACTAATCCCCCCATAGCACCACTACCACCCTTCGCACACACTAACCTACCCCAACACATACCATCCCCACACTCACGCACAACACACTACCACTCATCACATCCTCCACATTACCACCTCATAGACAGTACCCCACCGACACACCCATACACACGCACCCTCTGACACACCCCACCACATCAGAAGCCCACGCTCCACAATCCTCCCCCCTACACCAAACACTGACCACACTCACATCCCGCTCATTCATCCCCCAAACACACTCTCACACACTCACCGCTACCACACGCCTTCCATTCACACACTCAGGTCCCACCTTCCGCACATGCACACACACCACCCTCACTCACGCACACCACTCACCACCTCACAACACAAACAGACCAACCCCAACTCACACTCACCACTCCTCCCCCCAAACAAAAAAAACTACTCACTCCATACAACACACTCACCTACCACTCACACACACCACCTCCATCACCATCCTCACACCAACACACCGTACTCTCTCCAACCCACACACTCGCCTCACCAATTCACGGTAGCTCGCCGCTGCCCCTTAGAATAGTAATTCAGTTTACATTCATAGTTTGCCGATCCCAAGATCACCTGCAACACCTGAACTCACCGGACCCCACAATTCACACTGCATGGGGAAAGCGCAGGCGACATAATCAAGGACCACCACCCCGTTCGTTATCTTTGTCTCCCCTCTCTCCTTCGGGCAGAAGTTAACGGAAACGTGAAAGCAAAGTCAGCAGATTCGTGAAAGCTTCTCTTCCCGCTGTTACAGGTACTGAACGACCGTAGAGTTCACTGAGTGAACAAGAGGTCGCCACCATGAGCACTGTTGCGTTGGGCCCGATTTCCACCTGCCACGGCTGAGATTGGACATTCTCCGCAATACTATACACACATTCTACACTCGGGTATATTTCTCTCAGCGCTGCGCTGTTGGACTAGATTATACGCATGGTAATAATTCGCACAGTAGCAGTTTTTCACTGAGCACTGGATGACAGTAATAAACCGATGCAAGTTGATGGTTGGTTATCCTCCCTAATACCTTTACCCAGTTCTACCTGTCCTTGCTCTGCATGTGCAAGCCCCCACCCCCCCGCGTTCGCCGCGGTTCCCCTTCTTGCAATGATTACAGAATGCCGCGCTTACCGCCTGTAGGTGGGAGGCCATGCATGGGTGCAGAGACAAGCGAGGATACGAGCAGCGCTAGCGGAGCTTCAACGCCGGAGCCGGTTTGGAGAGAGAGTTGGTATGGGTGAGAGCCCGGCAGACAGTCTCTCCCTGGGGGCGGGCGGGGGTGAATAACCGGCCGCCGCCCAACTCAACTTCCTCGGTCTCAGCTTCCTGAAGCCGCTGGTGCCGCCTCAACGCTCCCGCCCCGCCGCACAACCTTGCCACCCCCTCTCCTCCCCCGCCCTCATTCCTACCAACCTCTCACTTTCCTCCCCCACCCTCCATCATCACTCCGTTCCCCTTCCTCCTCCGTAGAGGCATATGATGTGATTCACTGTGGAAACGGCCCTTCTGGCCAAATCGCCTACACTCGGCCAACAATGTCCCAGCTACACTGGTCCCACCTGCTGACGCTTGGCCATACTTCCCAAACCCTGTCTAGATATCCATGTAACCTGTCGAATGTTTCTTATTGAGGGACAGTCCAGTGCATACTACTCTCTGGCAGCTTGTTCATACAACCCACAACCCTTTGTGTGAAAAAAAATTACCCCTCGGATGGTGGCGGGAGATTGCATCTTCACGGTGTGTCCGCCCTATTTCACGAATGCAACATCCTGATTGACACATTCAAAATATGTTCAAATAGAAACAAGTTGTCATCCTAAACTTTAGGCTGTGCCGCCACACGCGCAAGTGGAAGAAGACCCTCGGATTTCCTGAGAAATCTTTTCCCTTTCACCTTGAATCCTATGTTCCTCTGGTCGCGATTCACTCTACTCTGGGCAGAGAATCTGCATCCACTCCCCTCTCATGATTTTGTACTACCACTAATAAGATTCGTCCCCTCATTCTCCAGTGCTCCATGGGATTAGAGAAACCCAACTACTAACATCTCCCTGTAGCTAACACCTCTAGTCCTGACAACATCTGCTTCTCTGAACCCCTTACAAGTTGACTAAATATCCTTTTCCTATAAACACGGTGCCCCAGAATCTGAACAAATATTCGAAATGGTGCCTCCTCCAACGCCTTTATTACAACTGCAAAATGACCTCCAACTCCTATACTCATGCTGATGATGAAGGCCAATGTGGCAAAAGGCCTTTTTGACCACTTTTTCTACCTGCGACTCACTCTTCAAGGAAATCCGTGACTGTACTCTTGGTCCCTCAAACTGCTCCATTACACTACCAGAGGTCCCCGACCTTTCCTGCGTTAGGCCTGCCTTGTTCGACGCATCAAAATTGCAACACCTCGACACTTCTCTGTATTAAATTCCTATCAACCATTCCTCCGCCACTGGCCAATCGATCCAGTCCTGCTGCAAAATACTTTCACAACCATCGTCACGATCTGCAAAACCACTAACTTATGTTTCGTCAACACCTCCACCCCACCCCCCCCTCCTCTCCCTGACTATGCGCCCCATTTCCCTCCGACTCCCTCCCTCCCCCCTCCCTCCCTTGATCCTTCCCTCCTTCCCCTCCCTCTACCGGCGCCGGGGGCCGCCGGCCGTGGCGCGTCCCCTCCGCCCGCGCGACCATCCGCCGGGGAGGCCGGGTCCCGGCCGACTACCCGCCCTCCCACTTCCGGCTCCGGCCGGCTCCAGACTCCCGGGCCGGGCCGCCGGGCGCCGCCTCCGGCTCCGCTCCGGCATCCTCCGAAGGCTCCTCCGCTCCGCTCCGCCCCGCTCTCGACCTCCACCGGCCGGAACCTACCTCCGGCCGGCTACCTACCTCCGTAACCATCCCCTCCGATCCTGTCTCCCTGCCTATGCCCCCATCCTCGGACCTCCTCCCTTCCGCTCCGGTCCCTCCGTCCATGAACCCCGCTTCCCCACCTCTCCTCCGTACCTCCCGTCCGGGCTCCGGGGTCGGCCGGGCTCCGTCCGGGCCGCCGGCCCTCCTCCCCCCCCCGCCCTCCCATCTCCCTCCCCTCCCTCCTCCCTCCGACCCCCTCCTCCATACCTCTCCCTTCCTCTGCCTTCCCACCCCGCTCCCTCCTCCATGCCTCCCCCTCCCTCCCCATCCTTCCTCCTACTCCCTCCTCGCCTTCCCTCTCCCTTCATCCCTCCCCCTCCACCCTCCACCCTCCCTCCTTCACCCCACCCCTCCTTTCTCTTCTGCCCTCCCTCTGCACCCTCCTCCCTCCCTCCCTCCCTCCCTCTGCCCCCAGCCTCCCTCCCAGGGTGAGCGATGTGCAGGGGCACGAGGATGGTGCTGCCGGCGACACAGTGGGGGTGAGGGGTCTGGGTGCGGGTGAGTGGACGATGAGATTGGGGGGGGGTCAAATAAGGAATCAGGATGGCGTTGAGGGGTCAGGGAAGGTTCAGGGTGGGGTTGTGGGGTCAGTGTGGGGTCATGGTGAGGATGAGGGGTTAGGATAGGGTTGAGGGGTCAGGGTGATGATGAGGGGTCAGGGTTGGGGTGAGGGCTCGTGGCGAGGATGAGGAATCAGGGTGGGACTGAGAACACTAACTTGTTCATGCTGACCAAGAAGCCCCATCTGAGCTAGTCCCATTTGCCGTATTTTTTCCATCTAAAGTCCTCCTGCATAGATAGTGATGATTAAGAGGCTTTTAGATGGGCACATGGCTCGGCAGAGAATGGAGGGATATAGATCATAATATGAATGTAACATGGAATCATCTTTAACACACTCACTGTGGGCCAAAGAGCCTCTTCCCGTGCTGTAGTGTCTATGTGCTCACGGGATCCTGTCGGGATCCTGTCGGACTCCACATCAGCAGAGTCTGAAGAAGGGTCTCGACCCGAAACGCCGCCTATTTCCTTCGCTCCATAGATGCTGCCTCACCCGCTGAGTTTCTCCAGCATTTCTGTCTACCTTCAATTTTCCAGCATTTGCTGTTCCTTCTTAGACAGGGAATTTGGTGTTTTTGGACGTTCAGAAGCAAAGACAGCCTTGGGCATGTGAGTCATGGAGTCCCGTGCTAAGCACCTACACTAGTCCCACCTGCACACAATTGACCCATATCCTTCTAAACCTTTCCTGTCCATGTACCTGTCCAAATGATTCTACCTCTTGTTATAGTACCTGCCTCAACTACCTCCTCTGGCAGCTCGTTCCTTACACCCATAACCCTCTGTGTAAAAACGGTGCCCCTTAAGTTCTCATTCAATCTATCCCCTCTCACTTTAAACCTGTGACCTCTGGTTCTTGCTTTCCCTCTTCTGGGTAAATGTGCGTTGGCACAATCTATTCCCCTCTATTTTTACAACACAGGCATTGGCGTGCTGTGGGATGGAGACTGAGATGATACAAGGCCAAGAGAAGCCAGCACAAGTGTGTGTGTGCAAACGGCATGCACTTGGATAGAACCATCTGGTGGGAACCATGTCAAACGCAGCCAGACTGGGTGGCGTTGTGAGCTGTGAGGATGGGCAAGGGGGCAAAGGGGGGGGGGAGTGCAAGGGGATATCAAGGGGGGGGAGGGGGGGAGCGGTGTTCAGACCCCTTGAGGTCTGGGGTACTAGTTAGGGTGTTTCTGTGCTCAGGGCTGGTCTGGATGGTGCCAGTGGATGCTGGTGTTGTAAGTGGATGGGTAGCGATTGGATGGAGCGCTGATCTCCAGTACCATGCATGGGATGTCACCAAAGTTGAAGGGTTTTATTTGTCTCCTGGTTACAGCTGAAACCAACACTGCAGCGACTGCCGGAGGTGAGTACTGTGCCTGCCTGGCGTCCGCTACTTGACGAGGATGTGGATGGGGTAGAAGGCAGCAAGCAGGTCGCTGGGCAGGCTCCGCAGCTTGCTGACTAACACCAGCCGGAACTTCGCCACACGGCTCGGAGAGAATTCATTGCGCGAGTACTCCGGCCCGTCGCTCGGCTGCAGCAGAGACAGGAACCTGCCAGGACAACAGGAGGCTGTGTTAACATGGGCTGTTGGTCACACAGGCCCGGCTCAGCGCTCAGTGACACAGGCCCAGTGGTGGCATTGGGTTAGTGGTGGGACAGGCCCGGTGGCACAGGCCCAGTGGTGGCACAGGCCCAGTGGCACATGCCCAGTGGTGGCACAGGCCCAGTGACACAGGCCCAGTGGCACATGCCCAGTGGTGGCACAGGCCCAGTGACACAGGCCCAGTGGCACAGGCCCAGTGGTGGCACAGGCCGAGTGGCACAGGCCCAGCAGCACAGGCCCTGTGGTGGCACTGGCCCAGTGGTTGACAACAGGCAGTAGGTTGGATGGAGGCAGGCCCAGGCCCAGTGGAATACTGGACTCAGTGATCACAAGGCCAGTTGGTGACACAGGCCCAACGCCCAGTGGCACAGGCCCAGTGGTGGCACAGGCCCAGTGGTGGCACAGGCCCAGTGGAACTGCACAAGGCCAGTCCAGTGGGTTGGCAGTAGTGACAAGGCAGTCAGCACAGGCCCAGTCACTGGCCAGTGGTGGCACCGCAGTGGAACAGGCTCAGTGTCAAGGCCCAAGTGTGTGGTGGACCCCAGTGGCAACACGCCCAGTGGCACAGGCCCAGTGGTGGCACAGGCCCAGTGGTGGCACAGGCCCAGTGGAACAGGCTCAGTGTCACAGGCCCAGTGGTGGCACAGGCCTAGTGGTGGCACAGGCCCAGCGGCACAGGGCCAGTGGTGGCACAGACCCAGTGGTGGCACAGGCCCAGTGGAACAGGCCCAGTGTCACAGGCCCAGTGGTGGCACAGGCCCAGTGGTGGCACAGGCCCAGTGGAACAGGCTCAGTGTCACAGGCCCAGTGGGGGCACAGGCCCAGCGGCACAGGGCCAGTGGTGGCACAGAACCAGTGGTGGCACAGGCCCAGTGGTGACACAGGCCTAGCGGTGACTCAGGCCTAACAGTGACTCAGGCCTAGCGGTGACACAGGCCCAGCGGTGGCACAGGCCCAGTGGTGACACAGGCCTAACAGTGACTCAGGCCTAGCGGTGACACAGGCCTAGCGGTGACACAGGCCTAGCGGTGACACAGGCCCGGTGGGCAGCGGGGTGGCACAGGCACACCGGGCCAGCGGTGGCACAGGGCGGTTGACCAGTGGTGACCATGACACAGGCACAGGGCCTAGCGGTGGACAGTGACACAGGCCTAGCGGCCCTAGCGTGACACAGGCCTAGCGGTGACACAGGCCTAGCGGTGACACAGGCCTAGCGGTGACACAGGCCTAGCGGTGACACAGGCCTAGCGGTGACACAGGCCCAGCGGTGACACAGGCCTAGCGGTGACACAGGCCTAGCGGTGACACAGGCCCAGCGGTGGCACAGGGCCAGCGGTGGCACAGGGCCAGTGACACAGGCCCAGTGGTGGTACAATCGAGCTGTTCACAATGTACAGATATGTGATAAGGGCAGATAACATTAAGGGCGACCCCAAGAGATTTTCTAAATACATAAAGTGAAAAAGTGTAACTAGAGAGAGTGGGAACCCTCAGGAATCAAAACAGTGAACTCTGTGTGGAGCCGCAGGAGATGGGCAAGGTCCTCAATTAGTATTTTTCCTCTGTATTTACAGAGGAGAAAGGCAGGAAGATGGAGGAACGTGGCAGTCAATGGAAGTGTCATGAGAGCAGTCAGTGTTACGGTTGAAGAGGTGCTGAAGGTATTATCGTGTATGACGTTAGACAAATCTCCAAGGCCTGATCAGATATATCCGAGGAAATCTTCGATTTAAACTAGCATCTGCATTTCCTTCCACACATAGAGTTGGGAGGTCATGTTGCAATTGTATAAGATGTTGAAGATGCTACATTTAGAGTATTGTGTTCTGTTCTGGGCAACGTGTTATAGGAAAGATATTGTCAAACTTGAAATGCTACAGAGAAGATTTACGAGGATGTTGCCAGGACTAGAGGGTGTGAGCTCTAGGGAGAGGTTGAGTAGGCTGGGTCTCTTTTCTGTGGAGCGCAGGAGGATGAGTGGTGTGTATAAAATCATGAGAGGACTAGATCAGGTAGATGCACAGAGTCTCTTGCCCAGAGTAGGTGAATCAAGGACCAGAGGACATAGGTGAAGGGGAAAGATTGAATAGGAATCTGAGGGATAACTTTTTCACATAAAGAGTGGTGGGTGTATGGAATAAGCTGTCAGAGGAGGTTAGGACTATCCCAACTTTTACGAAACAGTAATACAGGTGCATGGATCGGACGGGTTTAGAGGGATATGGACCAAACACAGGCAGGTAGCGTAACTGGGGCATGTTGGCCGCTGTGGGCATGTTGGTTTGAAGGGCTTGTTTCCACACTGCGTCACTCGATACGATACGATAAAACGTTATTCATCCCCAGAGGTAAATTGGTCTGTTATGACTATGATTAACGTTTAATGCAAGATAAAGCCAGTAAAGCCTGATCACTGCCCCCCTCTCCGGAACATTCCTTCGCTCCCCCCTGTCTGGGCCATCCCCCCACTCACCCGTCATTCTGCAGTAACTCCTTGCTGATTAATTTGTCCATGAGCCCGGCCTGGATCTGATCAAACACATTGGTCACCACGGGGAACATGTTCACCTCCATCATGTCGATCACCAGCATCTTCCCGTACCTGGAGGTTAGCAACGCACAGCAGGTTAGTGCTGGCCGTGGGACAGGGTTGGGGAAGGGGGACAGGGGAGTGATTGGAAACGAAATATTCCAGGATTTCGTTGCTTCAGGTGTGATAGAATTGGAGGGACCAGAGGGGGAGGTGTTGCATTGCTTGTCAGAGAAGATATTACAGCAGTGCTTTGGCAGGATAGATTAGAGGGCTCGTCTAGGGAGGCTATTTGGGTGGAACTGAGAAGTGGGAAACGGTGTAGCAACACTTTTAGGGTGTATTATAGACCGCCAAATGGGGAGCGAGAATTGGAAGAGCAAATATGTAAGGAGATAGCAGGTATTAGTAGTAAGCACAAGTAGTGATTGTGGGAGATTCAATTTTCCAAAAAATAGACTGGGAAAACACATTCTGTAAATGGGCTGGATGGTTTGGGGTTTGTAAAATGTGTGCAGGATAGTTTTTTGCAGCAGTACATAGATGGGATCGACCAGAGAAGGGGCAGTGTGGACCTCTGTTAGGATATGAGGCAGGTCAGGTGACGGATGGTATGTGTTGGTGAGCATTCGGGAACCAGTGTTGATCACAATACTTACATTAGTTTCACTATAATTATGGAGAGAGTCAGAACTGGACCTAGGGTGGAGATTTTTGATTGGAGAAAGGCTAACTTTGAGGGGGAATGCGTAAGGATTTTAAAGGAGTTGAATTGGGACACTTTGTTTTCATGGGGTAAGGATGTAGAAGAGTAAATGGAGGACATTTTAAAAGGGGAAATTGTAAGAGTACAGAAATCTTATGTCCCTGTTAGGTTGAAAGGAAATAGTAAAAATTGGAACGAGCCATGGTTTTCAAGGGAAATTGGACAGTTGTTTCCGAAAAACAGAGAGATATCTACAATAATTATAGGAGGGGGGGGGGTGGACATGGAGTAATGAGGTGCTAGAGGAGTATAAAGAATGTAAAAGAATTCTTAAGAACGAAATTTGGAAGGCTAAAAGAAGATATGAGGTTGCTTTGGCAAGAAAGGTGAACGTAAACCCAAAAGGGTTTCTACAGCTATATTAATAGCAAAAGGATATACGAGGGATAAAATTGGACCATTAGAGAACCAGAATGGACAGCTATCTGCAGATGCCAAAGAGATGGGGGAGATATTGAACAATTTCTTTTCTTCGGTTTCACACCAAGGAGAAGGATATTGAACTCGTTAAGGGGAAAAAAGTAGAGTTAGCTATGGAAACTATGAGTTCAAAGAGGAGAAAGTACTGCACTTTGAAAAATATAAAAGTGGATAAGTCTCAAGGTCCTGACAGGATATTCCCTAGGACATTGAGGGAAGTTGTGTAGAATAGCAGGAGCTATGACAGAAATATTTCAAATGTCATTAGAACGGGTAATAGTGCCGGAGGATTGGCGTACTGCGCATGTTGTTTCCATTGTTTAAAAAGGGTTCAAGATAAACCTGCAATTATAGGACTATTAGTTTGTACGTCTCAGTGGCGTGGGCAAATTAATGGAAAGGATACTTAGAGATAATATATAGAAAGCATCTGGATAAACAGGGTCTTGATGAGGGTAATGTGTCTAAAGCAGTGGATGTTGTATATGGATTTCAGTAAGGCTTTGACAAGGTTCCCCATGGATGGTTGGTTAAGAAGGTTCAATCTTTGGGTGTTATTGGCGGAGCGTAGCAAGATGGATTCAAACAGTGGCTGAAAATGGGGAGATGTCAGAGAGCATGATGTGATATGGTGGCTGTTTGTCCAGGTTTGGAAGCCGGTTGTGACCAGTGGGGTGCCTCAGGGATCTGTGTTGGGTCCACTGTTGTTTGTCATGTACATCAAAATTGATCTGGATGATGGGTGGATGTGAAAAATTGAGATAACTAGTATGCAGATGATACTAAGATAGGTGGTGTTGTGGATAATGAAGTAGATTTTCAAAGTCTTACAGTAGAGATTTGGGCCCATTTGGAAAAGTGGGCTGAAAGATGGCAGTTGGAGTTTAATGCTGTGTTAAGTGTGAAGTGCTACATCTTGGCAGGACAAATCAAAATAGGACGTACATGGTTATGGTAGGGAATTGAGGAATGTCTGTGGAACAGAGGGATCTAGGAATAGCTGTGCATAGTTCCCTGAAGGTGGAATCGATGTAGATAGGGTGGTAAAGAAAGCCTTTGGGTGTGCTGGCCTTGCCTTTATAAATCAGAGCATTGAATATAGGAGTAGGGAAGTAATGTTAAAATTGTACAAGGCATTGGTAAGACCAATTCTGGAGTATGGTGTACAATTTTGGTCGCCTAGTTATAGGAAGGATGTCAACAAAAAGAGAGAGTACAGAGGAGATTTACTAGAATGTTGCCTGGGTTCCAGCAACTATGTTACAGAGATAGGTTGAACAAGTTAGGTCTTTATTGCTTTGGAGCGCAGAAGGTTTAAGGGGGGGACTTGATTGAGGTCTTTAAATGATGAAAGGGATAGAGTTTGACGTGGATAAGCTTTTCCCATTGAGGGTAGGGAAGATTCAAACAAGAGGGCATGACATGAGAATTAAGGGACAGAGGTTTCGGGGTCGACGGTAACGTGAGGGGGATAACTTCTTTACTCAGAGTGGTGGTGGCTGTGTGTTAAAATCAGCTTCCAGCAGAAGTGGTGGAGGCAGGATCGATTTTAACATTTAAGAGTAAAGTGGATAGGTATATGGACGTGAAGGGAATGGAGGGGTTATGGTCTTGAGTGCAGGTAGATGGGACTAGGGGAAAAACAAATGGTCGGCACGGACTGGAAGGGCGAGAGGGGCAGTGTTTTCCGTGCTGGAATGTTATATGGGAGGGGGTGGGATAGGGGAGCATCGGATGCGGGATTGGGACATGAGAAGGGGCGGGGGGAGGGGGGAGGGGACGGAGTACTGGCTTCCTCCCACACACCAAAGACGTACAGGTTTGTAGGTTAATTGCTTAAGTATAAATGTACATAGTCCCTAGTGTTTGTCGAGTAGTGTTTGTGTGCGGGGGTCGCTGGTCGGACGGAGCAGGCTCGGTGGATGAAAGGCCTGTTTCCGTGCTGTATCTCTAAACTAAAACGCTCCATATGCTTCTCCTGGCTTCACTTTCCACGCCTATCCTTGTCTTACACATTTTTATGGTATCATCTCTGACCTTTGTCCAGCTATCTGGCAATCAAATCCCCCCCTTCCCCTTTACCTCTATCCACCTATCATTGGGAAACGAGGAACTGCAGATGCTGCTTTACAAAGAAAGCTCTGCCATCGACTACCTGATGGCCCCAAGGAGGCCGAGACGCAGCACCTGGGGCTTCATGTGGCTGGGATTCAGAGCATCGTAGAAGTTAGTGTCCGATGTTTGTGTGTGGCGCAGGAAGATGCTGGCTTGTCCCGACGGGTCAATGATGAGAGGCCACCTGGAACACAGCAGGGTGGAGGGGAGGGTGGGTGGTCCATAAACCCCAGCACCCACACCCTCCCCAACATCTACACCCTCCCCAGCACCCACACACCTCCCCAACATCTACACCTCCCCATAGACTCACTCCCTCCCCCCAGCACACACACCCTCCCCAAACATCTACACCCTCCCCGGACACACACCCTCCCCCCAGCACTACACCTCCCAGCATCCCACACCCTCCCAACATCTACACCCTCCCCAGCACCCACACCCTCCCCAACTTTACACCCTCCCCAGCAACCACACCCTCCAACAACATCACACCCTCCCGTGACCACACACTCTCCCCCCCAGCATCATCACCTCCCAGCACCCACACACCTCCCCAACCATTACACCCTCCCGTGACAACACACCTCCCCAACATATACACCCTCCCCAACACCCACACTCCCCAAGCACCCCCACCCTCCCAGCACCCCCACCCACACCCTCCCCAGCACCCACACTCCTCCACAACATCGACGCTCTCCCCTGCACCCACCCACCATCCCGTGATGTCACACACCCTCTACAGCACCACACCCTCCCCGTGACCACACCCTCCCCCCAGCACCCACACCCTCCTCCAGCACGGTACACCCTCCCTAACACCCAGGCACCCACATCCGCCCCCCCAGCACAACACACCCTCCTCCCAGCACCCACACCCTCCCTTCCAGCACTCCACACCTCACTCAGCACCCACACCCTCCTCCAGCACCCACACCTCCCTCCCAGCACCCACACCTCCCTTCAGCACCCACACTCCTCCCTAACACTCAGCACCCAAAACCCTCCCTCCTCAGCACCCATCACCTCCCTAACACTCAGCTCCCCACCCTACCCCCAAGCACACCCACCCATCCCCCAGCACGACACCTCCCTCCAGCCCCACACCCTCCCCTATCACCAGCACCCACACCCTCCCTCCAGCACCCACACCCTCCCCCCAGCCCTCACCCTCCCCCCACGCTCCCACACCCTCCAGCACCCACACCCTCCCCCCAGCACCCACACCCTCCCCCCAGCACCCACACCCTCCCCCCAGCACCAACCCCCTCCCTCAGCTCCCACACCCTCCCCCCAGCACCCTACACCCTCCCCCCAGCACCCACACCCTCCCCTCCAGCACCCACACCTCCCTAACACACAGCACCCATTACCCTCCCCCAGCACCATACCCTCCCACAGCACCCACACCCACACCCTCCCCAGCACCCTACCACCCTCCCCAGCACCCACACCACTCCCCTCAGCACCCACACCCTCCCAGCACCCAAATCCTCCCACAAGCACCTACACCCTCCAGCAACCCACACCCTCCCCGCAACACACCTCCCAGCACCAACCCCCACCTCCCATCCTTACACCCCCACACCTCCCCAGCACCCACAACCCATACCCACACCCCCACCTCACACCCTCCCCAAGATCCACCACCCCCCACCCCCACCCTCACCTGCCACCCCCACCACACCCTCCCCGCACACCACCCACACCCCCACCCTCCAGCACCCCCACCACACCCTCCCCAGCACCCCCACCCCTCCCCACATCCACACACCCCCACCCCTTCCAGCACCCCAGCCCCCCCCGGGGAATGCAGGGGGAGTCCACCCTACTGTGCCAGGGAGCAGTGTCAGTGTAAACATGCACACACCATAGCATAGAGGGGTTGTGACCAGACCCCGACACCATCACCTTTAGGGGTTCAGGGGGGAGCTGCGCCTGCTGCCTCCAGCGGACACCAGAGGGGTCTACGCCCTCATACCCCCCCCCGCCCGCCCCCCCCCCCCCCACAGTGGACCACCATGAGGAGGGTGGCGCACTCCTTGCTGCCCTCCACCCCAGCCCCCTCACCCTGATACCTGCCGGCCTGCTTCATCTTGTCGCCCACATCCTTCAGCAGCACGTCGTCCAGTTCCCGGATGTGGCACAGGATCCCCTTCTGCTCCGACAGTGAGGCCTCTGCACCCAGATGGCAGGGAGAGGGGAGGAGGGAGGGGGAGAGGCGGAAAGGGGGGGGGGTAGGAGGGGGATTGAGGGTGAGAGGGGGAGAGAACGGAGAGGGGGGAGAGGAGGGGAGGGAAGAGGAGAGGAGGGAGAGAGGGGTAGTGTCGTCAAAACTCTGGACGTTCCTGTCTACATACAGAATATGGCTGCCTCCCTGGCCCATGATCCACCCTCACTCTGTATCACAATTTTCCTCAGAACACCAGCGGGAGCCGGCCCTTCAGCCAATGAATCCTAGCCTGGTCTAGTCTTGGCATCAGCTCCACCCGTGCCTCATGAATTTTACCACAAATCATTGTCAGTCTGTGCCTCAAATCTCATCACTGGCTCTCCACAGCTCTCACGGTGAGAGAATCACCAACAGCCTTGACTGTGTGAGGCACCAGGGCCTTATTCTGCAGCAATGCCCCTGGCTCCATCAACCCCTTGCTGGAGATAACACCCTCCCTGCTGTGACCAGAATTATGTTTCAATCACCCCCCCTCCTTGTGGACCTTGCCAGCCCAAACGCACCGCTCTCTCCTCAGGTATCAACCCTCTCCTCCCAGGATCCAACTCAATGAACCTTCTCAGCGCTGCATCTGGGCAAGTAGACTGAGAGGATGCAAAACTACAAGGCACTGGCTTAAGAGTCATAGGGTCATACAGTGTGGAAACAGGCCCTTCCGCCCAACCTGTCCATGCCGACCAACATGCCCCAGCTACACTAGTCCCACCTGCCTGCACTTGAGTTGAGTTTATTGTCACGTGTACCCAGGTATAGTGCAAAGCTTTTGTTGCGTGCGAACCAGTCAGCGGAAAGACAATCCATGATTACAATCTTGCCCTCCGCAGCTCACACATAATAAAGGGAATAATGTGAATGATGATTAGAGTAAGATTAAGTCCAGTAAAGATGGTCTGGGGGTCTCCAATGTGGCAGACAGTAGCTCAAGGCTGCTCTCTAGTTGTTGGCAGAATGGCTCAGTTGGCATTTGGCCCATATCCCTCTTAACTTATCCTATCCATGTTCCTGTCCAAATGGCACTTCAGGGTAGAGATTTGAGAGGAACCTCGGGAGCAACTTGTTCACTCAGAGAGTAGTCCATATCTGGAATGAGCTGCGAGAGGAAACTATAGAAGTGATATGATTGTGACTTTTAAAAGATAGATAAATGGATAGGAGGGGCTTAGGGGGAATATGGCCCAGAATGCCAACGTGGTTGTCATGGACAGTGAGTCAAAGGGCCTGTTTCTGTGCTGTTCAGCTCTGTGATTCTCAGAACATTCTTCCCCATGTGTGAATACTGAAACTGTTTGCAATACTCCAGCTCTCTGTACAGCTGCCACAGACCAGGCTAAAGAGCGGCATGATGGTGCAGTGTTTGCCTGCCTATTGTTAGAGTAAAGGCCGTTACAGTGCCTGCCTCAAAGGTTTGTAGCTTCTGTAAAATTGTAAACCGTCCCTGGTGCTTATGTATGATCGCTTTAGTGTGCGGGGAGCGCTGGACGGAGCGGATGGTGGGATGAAGGGATTGATTCTGTGCTGTATCCCCAAACAAAATTAAACTAAATCCCATACGTATACACCACAGGCCATTGTTCTCAATCACAGGATGCACCTGCATGCACTCATATTGCGACAACAAAACTCCATGAACAGAGTAATAGGGCTGAGCAGAGTCAACATGGACATATGATAGTGGGACATGCCTGATGCATCTGTTGATCTTTCAGCAGGTGAATCATTGAACCATTCGGCAATGAACCAGCCCACCTCAACCGTGCCTATCCACACCAATCCCATGCGCCCCAAATCAACCTTTATCCCTTGACATTCTTCCTATCTAACTCCCCATCCAAATGCCATTCAAACTTTGTAATTGTCCTGCCCCTATCGGAGGAGTATCATGTTCAGGTTTGGCCACCCTGCTTATGAAAGATGCCATCACGAATGAAAGTGCAGAGAAGATGTACAAGGGTGTTGCCGGGACCCAAGGGCCTGAGCTATCGCCAGATGTTGCGCAGGCTAGGACTCTATTTCTTGGAGGTGAATAGGTAAAGTGAATTGTGCAGGAGGCTGTGTGGGTGTCTTATTAGAGGGTAGTCATACACGTGCACTAGGAAACCAGGCCCTCCAGCCCAACTCAAACCATGCCTGACCAAGATGCCCCATCTAAAAAAAAAGCCCCCTAAGTCTCACTTGCCCACATTTGGCCAATATCCCTCTAGATCTTCCCTATCTATGTGTCAGTCCAGATGTCTTTTAAATGCTGTTATTGTAGCTGCTTCAACTACCTCCTAGGACAGCTCATTCCATATATCCACCACACTTTTATAGAGGTGTAGAATATCATGAGGGCTGGGATGAATGTACAGATTTTATTCTATTATCGTGCTACAGTAGCGAAATGAAGAACCAGAGGTTTAATCCGGAAGTGGCGGCACTACCTGGCAACTGTGGCTCGCCTGCAGTCCGTCTGTTTTTTTCTTTTGTTTTGTTTCTTGTGTCTGTTTTAGTTGAAATTTTGGTTTGTTAGGCTGTGTATGTGTGGGGGAGGGGAGGTGGGTGGGAGAAACAGGGTTTTAGTCTCTCCCTTCGGGGGGATGCCACTTTTTTTGTCGTGTCCCCCATCACCGTCTCCATCTGTGCTGAGGCCTAATGGCAGAGCTGGCGGCGCTGCAGCGTTCCAGCGGCAGACCCGGCTTCAGAGCTGCGGTGCTCCAGCGGCGTTCCAGCGGCAGACCCAGCTTCAGAGCTGCGGTGCTCCAGCGGTGGCGTTCCAGCGGTATTAGCGAGGTTCCAGATATCGACCCTAGCTTCAGAGATCTGCGGTGCTCCAGTGGCGTTCCTGCGGCGAACCGGCTTCAAGCTGCCGGAGCTGCGGTGCTCCAGCGGTGGCGTTCCAGAGGCGACCCAGCTTCAGAGCTGCGGTGCTCCAGGGGCGATCCGGCTTCAGAGCTGTGGTGCTCCAGCGGCGTTCCAGCGGTGACGTTCCAGCGGCGACCCGGCTTCAGAGCTGTTGTGCTCCAGCATTCTAGCGGCAGACCCGGCTTCAGAGCTGTGGTGCTCAGCGGCGTTCCAGCGGTGGCGCTCCAGCGGGCGGGGGGGGGGGGGGGGGCGGCGCGAACCCGGCTTCAGAGCTGTGGTGCTCCAGCGTTCCAGCGGCAGACCCTGCTTTAGAGCTGTGGTGGTGCTCCAGCATTCCGGCGGTGGCGGTGGCGGTAGCCCGGCTTCGGAGGCTCGGCCGCGGGCGAGAACATCGGAGGTCTGGATCGCCTCAGCGCAGAGGGAGAACAAGGAGGGAAGAAGACAAAGACTTTAAGACTTTTGCCTTCCACCACAGTGAGGAGGTGCCTGGTGAACTCACTGTGGTGGATGTTAAATATGTGTTTATTGTGTGTTTTGTTTTTTATTATATGTTATGACTGCAAGGCAACGAAATTTCGTTCAGACTGAAAGGTCTGAATGACAATAAAGGATACTTTGACTTTTGACTTTGAGTTAAGTTGAGAGGGGAAATATTTTAATAGGAACCCGAGAGGCAACATATTAACTCAGAGTGAGGTGGGTGTATGGAATGAGCTGCCAGTGGAGGTAGCTGAGGCAGGTGCAATGTAGAGCTTGTGCAGCGTGGAGGTTTAGGTTCTTGGACCATTGGGAGCTTGGTTGAGACAGATGGACCTGCATGAGGGATGGGCTTACACCTGAACTGGAGGGCACCAATATCCTTGAGGGGAGATATCCTCCTGCTATCGGGGAGGATGAGGTGGGGATGAGGTGGGGAGAGGGCGGGACCTAGAATGACAATGCAGCAGGTTGGAGGAGGAGTGAGACAGAATTACTTGTCGAATAGGCAGGTCCAACAGGCAGAGGTTGGAGGCGATGTGTGAGGGCCGGTGAGCTTAACTGCATTCACTTTAATACAAGGAATCCCGCGGTGAGCAGAGGGGCAGAGAGTGTGCAGCAACACATGGTATCAAGCAGCAGTGGCACAGCACGGAGCTGCTGCCTCTCAGCGCCAGGGACCCGGGCTCCAGCCTGATTACGGCTGCTGTCTGTGTGGAGTCAGCGCATTCTCCCCATGACCGAGTGGGCTTTCTCCGGGTGCTCCCACAGTTACCTCCCACATTCCAAAGACGTGCAGGTTAATTGCCTTCTGTAAATTGTACCTAGTGTGCAGGGATACACCTAGTGTACAGGGTGATCGCTGGTCGGTGTGGACTTGGGCTGGAGGGCCTGTGTCGCCGTGGGAGGAGTTGACAGAGGGGGTGTGGTTGTTCACACTGAGCTGCCTGGGAATGTCGTCCTGCCGTGACGTGAATCTCTGGCAAACCTACACAGGATCGCAGTTGGGTCTGCATGGTGAATGGAGGCAAGGGTTTAAAGATGAGGGCATTGATGAGATGAACTGACGGGGTTGGGAAGGGACACAGGAGCAGGGGTTGAGGCCTGGGGCAGATCAGCCGTGATCATAGGGGGGAGATGCAGGGGCCGAGTGCATGCCTACTGCCCACGGTTTCCCATCTTACTCTCATTAGTGCGGGTGTCAGGGGTTATGGGAAGAAGGCAGGAGAATGGGGTTGAGAGGGAAAGGTGGGTCAGCCATGAAAGATGGAGTAGACTTGATGGGTCAAATGGCCCAATTCTGCTCCTTGATGAACCTACGGAAACTGGGGCCAGCTCTCCCCCCGCCCCCCCAACCTCTCAGTCAGTATCCATCCCCCTGGGTCAGTATTCCCCCCCCCCAGGGTTTTGTATCCCCCCCACTCCCCATAGGTCAGTAACCCCCTCCCCCCACCCCCACTCACCCCTCTGCAGCTTCTCCCTGAGCTGTAGCTTGGCCAGTGCAAGGTGCTCTTCCCCCTTGGCCGCTGCTGCCTTCTTCACCATCAGAACCTCTTCTGCATCACGGATCGCCTGGATAAGGAGGGATGCACCGTCAGCCTGCTCTGGGGGCGGGGGGGGGGGGGGGGGTAGGTGGAGTGGAGAGTGTGGAGGCAATGGGAGAGGGGAGGGGAGAAGAGGGAGGGGAGAGGATGACAGGGAGAGGAGGTGATGCGGAGGAGTGGAGAGGAGGAGTGGCGAGGATGACGGGGAGAGGTGAGGGGAGGAGTGGGTGAGAGAGGGAGAGGGTGTGTGGGAAGCGGTGAGAGAGAAGGGTGGGTGTGTGGGAGGGGTGCGGAGGTGGGTTGGAGAGCCGCAGGGCCGGGCTTGTGTTGACTGACCTGTAGTGTGATGTTGGTCTTGCCCATGTTTTGTAGCACACACTTGTCATGCTCATTGATGCGTTTCTGGAGCTCAGCGTAGGCCTTATGCATCTGTGGGAGTGACGGGGTTAGTGGCTGCAATGTCATGTACAGACACAGCACTTATCCCAGACACCAGCGAGGGCTCTCCCTCCCCCCCAGCTCTCAGTTCATGCTTAACCCTGCCTTGTACAACGAGACATGGCCTGTCTCAACCTGGCCCCTCACCTCACCTCACCATCACCCTTCCCTCAGTACCCCACTCCCCCAGTACCCCACTCCCCCAGTACTCCACACCCTCAGTGCCCCACACCCCCAGTACCCCACTCCCTCAGTACCTTCGCTCCCACTCCTCCAGTACCCCACTCCTTCAGTACCCCTCTCACCCACAGTGCCCCCCTCCCTCAGTATCACCCCTCCCTCAGTACCCCCCACTCCCCCAGTACCCCCACTCCCTCAGTGCCCCCTCCCCCAGTGCCCCACTCCCCCAGTACCCCACTCCCCCAGTGCCCCACTCCCCCAGTACCCACCCCCTCCCCCAGTACCCCACTCCCCCAGTACCCCCACTCCCCCATACCCCACTCCCCCAGTACCCCCGCTCCCCCCTGTACCCCCCTCCCCCAGTACCCCCCTCCCCAGTACCCCACTCCCCCAGTACCCCACTCCCCCATACCCCACTCCCCTGTACCCCCCTCCCCCAGTACCCCCACCCCCATACCCCACTCCCCCAGTGCCCCACCCCCCCAGTGCCCCACTCCCCAGTGCCCCACTCCCCCAGTGCCCCACTCCCCCAGTACCCCACTCCCCCAGTACCCCCCTCCCCCAGTACCCCACTCACCAGTACCCCATCCCCCAGTACCCCACTCCCCCCAGTACCCCCTCCCCCAGTACCCCACTCCCCCAGTACCCCCCACTCCCCCAGTACCCCACTCCCCAGTACCCCCCTCCCCCAGTACCCCCCCACCCCCACTCCCCCAGTACCCCACTCCCCCAGTACCCCCCCCCCAGTCCCCAGTACCCCAGTGCCCCACTCCCCCAGTACCCCACTCCCCCAGTACCCCACTCCCCCAGTACCCCACTCCCCCAGTACCCCAGTACCCCACTACCCCACTCCCCCAGTACCCCACTCCCCCCAGTGCCCCACTCCCCCAGTACCCCACTCCCCCAGTACCCCCCCCTCCCCCAGTACCCCACTCCCCCAGTACCCCCCTCCCCCAGTACCCCACTCCCCCAGTACCCCCACTCCCCCAGTACCCCCCTCCCCCAGTACCCCCAGTACCCCCACTCCCCCAGTACCCCCACTCCACCAGTATCACCCCTCCCCCACTCCCCCAGTACCCCACTCCCCCAGTAACCCCCCCTCCCCCCAGTACCCCCAGTGCCCCACTCCACCAGTATCACCCCTCCCCCACTCCCCCAACCCCACTCCCCCAGTACCCCACTCCCCCAGTACCCCCCTCCCCCAGTACCCCACTCCCCCAGTACCCCACTCCCCCAGTACCCCACTTGCCCCAGTACCCCCACTACCCCAGTACCCCACTCCCCCAATACCCCCACTCCCCCAGTACACCACTCCCCCAGTACCCCGCTCCCCACTCCCTCTGTGCAGTGGTACATGTATCGGAGCTGCTGACAAAACACACACATTTGTCGATTTAAACATCTTTTGGGACTTTGGAGGAGGTACAGAGATACATAAACACCTTGTGTATCGATGCAACAGCAAAGATTTATTTTGAGACGTTTCTGTGTGTTTTTGGCTGTGAGCGGTGTCATAATCAAACTACATAGCTCCCACTACAGTGGCTGGCAGCTTGCCAACAAAACGTGTCGCACCAGAAGTGGGAAAATAACTTCTGGACTTTTCACCTGTGTCCGGAACAACCCCCCCCCCCTTACTGCCTCGTCGTTACTGTCCGGGTCGGTCTTGTCATAGAGTGATACAGTGTGGAAACAGGCCCTTCGGCCCAACTCGCCCACACCGGCCAACATGTCCCAGCTACACTGGTCCCACCTGCCTGCGCTGGGTCCATATCCTTCCAATCCTGTCCTATCCATGTACCTGTCTAACTGTTTCTTAAACGTTGGGATAGTCCCAGCCTCAATTAACTCCTCTGGCAGCTTGTTCCATACACCCACCACCCTCTGTGTGAAAACGTTACCCCTAAATCTTTTCCCCTTCACCTTAAACCTATATCCTCTGTTCCTCGATTCCCCTACTCTGGGCAAGAGACTCCATGCATCTGCCCGATCTATTCCTCTCATGGTTTTGTACACCTCTCAGTGGCGTCCCCCTACGCAGGGATTCTCCCCCTCTACATCGGGGACCTGGGGTGGAGGGTGCTGCACTGAGGACTCCCTTGCAAACTCTTTCTCTCGCGGTTCACACACTCGCCAGCCGCCTGCCACTATTGTGGGCTGGAAGAGTCTGTGTTCCACGTGTACACGGAGTGTGTGAGGTTGCAGCCCCTGTTCCAACACCTAAAGGAGCTGCTCCTTGCCTTCTGGCTGAACTTCACACCCACCATCCTCAGCTTTGGACACCCTGTGCGTAGGGGAGAGGGTAGGGCTGAAGGTGTCCTGGTTGGGTTGCTCCTGGGCCTGGCCAAGCTGGCCATCCGCGAGTCACGGCGCCAGGTGGAAGAGGCCTCTGCCCGAGCCGGCTGCCCGCCCCTTTTCTGGGGTTATGTCCGTGCCCAGGTGGCACTAGAGAGGGACGAGGCGCTGTCCACGGGGGCGCTGGGGGATTTCCGGGACCGTTGGGCACAACAGGGGGTGGAATATATCCTCAATAAGAATTGCATTATAGTTACTTGAAAATTTAGTGTTATATAATTTGATGATTTTGTGTTATGGTGGTGGATGTGTAACCCCCAATTGTGGTTTGTGAATATTATTTTGTATCGTAATTGAATAAATTATTTTTGATTAAAAAAAACCCAGAGAAAATAGTGCGGAGTCCCTCAGTGCTGGGAGGATGATGGGGTGAGGCAAGGAGAGAGTTGTGGGGGGTCACTGTTATTGGGGGAGGGGGGGGGGTCACTTCGTGGGGGGGGTCACTGTTGACCAGCCAGATCAGTGGTCTCCCCTGGGGAGGGGCATGGGGGACAGCATGGGAGTGGGGAGGGAGGGGGTCACCACTGCAACACTCACCTCTTGCAGGTTGCGGTTCTGCTCCTTCTCTATTTCCGACACCTGGATCTGGATCCTGGACAGAAAGGGACGTGGCGGGTCAGGGGTCACATCCCCAGGGGTCAGCCACTCATCCCCTTCCCCTGCCCCTCCTCTCTTCCCCCGCCCCCGCCCCTCCGCCCCCTGCCCCCTCCCCTCTCTCCGTCCCCTCCCCTCTCTCCCTGCCCCCTCCCCTCTCCCCCTGCCCCGTCCTCTTCACCCCGCCTCCTCTCCCTGCCCCTCCTCTCTCTCCCCTGCCCCCGTCCTCTCTCCCTGGGCCCCCGCCCCCTCCCCGCCCCCTCCCTCCGCCTCCCTTGCCCCATCCGCTCTCCCCCTGCCCCCTCCTCTCTCCCCTGCCCCAGCCACCCCCTCCCCCTGCCCCCTCCGCTCTCTCCCTTCCCCGCCATCCTCTCTCTCCCTGCCCCATCCTCTCTCTCCCTGCCCCCTCCCCTCCTCCTGCCCCATCCTCTGCCCACCTGCCCCTCCACATCCCCTGCCCCTACACCCTCTCCCCCTGCCCCATCCTCTCCCCCCTCAGCTCTCTCCTGCCCCTCCTCTCTCTCCCTGCCCCCCGTCCACTCTCTCCCTGCCCCCTCCTTCTCTACTCCCCTGCCCCCTCCTCTCTCTCCCGCCCCCTCCGCTCTCTTCCCCCTGCCCCCTCCTCTCTCTCCTCCCCTCCGCTCTCCCCTCCGCTCTCTCTCCCTGCCCCCTCCGCTCTCCCCCTGCCTCCCCTCCCCCTCCCTAACCATGCCCCTCCTCTCGCCCCCCTGCCCCTCCTCTCCCCATGCCCCTCCTCTCGCCCCCTGCCCCCTCCTCTCCCCATCGCCCCTACCTCCTCTCGCCCCCTGCTCCCTCCTCTCTCCACTTGGCCCCTTCCCCCTCCCCCTCTACCCCCTGCGGGGTGATGACCCCCACCCTGACCTGTTGGCTTCCTCCCTCTGCTGCTGCTGCTCTGCATCCCGCCTGCGCTGGACCTCGGCTTCCATCTTCTCCCTCAGGACCTCAGTGTGGCCAATTTCCCAGTCCTGCAGGATCCTGGTGGTGGAGTCTGTCGATGCAATCTGCCCACCACCACAGGGAACGTCAGGAACCAGGAACCAGCCCCCTGACCCTCCCCACCGCCCCACCCCACTGCCAACTGCCCCACCGCAACCCTCCCCACCCCACCCCACCGTGCCCACCCTACTGCTCCTCCCCACCATCCCCACCCTAACCCACTCTACCCTCTGCCCCTTCCCACCCCACCACCCCATATTCCTATCCATGTACCTGGCCAAATGTATTTTAAACATTGTGATTGTACCTGCCTCGACTACCTCTTCCGGCAGCTCGTTCCATACACTCACTCCCCCAGCCTGGAGAAGTTGCCCTTCAGGTTCCTAATAAAGCTTTCCACACTCACCTTAACCTATGTCCTCTGGTTCTTGGTTCCCCTACTCTGGGTAAAAGGCTCTGTGCATTCACCCCATGACTGATACGCCTCGATAAGATCACCCCTCATCCTGCAGCTCTCTAAGCAGCAGTGGGGTGAGCAGCACGATGTTGACCTGAGGCATCGGCAGCTCTGCCCACTCTGCCCACTCTGCCCCTTCAGCAGTGGCTTTGTTTGTGCAGACTCTGCCTCGTGCCTCAGTGTAATGGTGGAGGGTTCCCACAGCCCAGGCACCCACCCATGTGTGTGTGCAGCCCCCAGTGTGAATGGCCCCCAGTGACCGTGTCCTTACCTCTCCTGGGGTCATGCCGTCCTCCGCATGGATGCGAGGGTCCGCTCCGTTCTGGAGCAGGATCTGAACGGCTGCCACGTGGCCCCCAAACGCTGCCCGATACAGAGGGGTCCGTCCATACGCACCCTGGCACAGACCACAGACCACAGGGTCAGTCCGTGTGAACACGGGTAGCACATGGACACAGACCACAGGGTTAGTAACAGTAGACACGCGTGGCACATGGACACAGACCACAGGGTCAGTAACAGTAGACACGCGTGACACATGGACACAGACCACAGGGTCAGTCCCTGTGGACACGGGTAGCACATGGACACAGACCACAGGGTCAGTAACAGTAGACACGCGTGACACATGGACACAGACCACAGGGTCAGTCACTGTAGACACGTGTGTCACATGGACACAGACCACAGGGTTAGTAACTGTAGACACGTGTGACACATGGACACAGACCACAGGGTCAGTCCGTGTGAACAACGGGTTAGCACATGGACACAGACCACAGGGTCAGTCACTGTAGACACGTGTGTCACATGGACACAGACCACAGGGTTAGTAACAGTAGACACGCGTGACACATGGACACAGACCACAGGGTCAGTAACTGTAGACACGCGTGGCACATGGACACAGACCACAGGGTTAGTAACAGTAGACACGCGTGACACATGGACACAGACCACAGGGTCAGTCACTGTACACACGCGTGACACATGGACACAGACCACAGGGTCAGTCCCTGTGGACACGGGTAGCACATGGACACAGACCACAGGCCACAGACTGTGTACATGTGGACACGGGAACTACTTGGCATGAGACGGGAATTTGTTAGGAGAGACTGCAAATTATGCTTAAAGGGTTGATGGTGGATATGCAATGACAAAGATTTAAAGATCGCATGGGTGAACTCTAAAAATTGTTCATCCCTGTCTGGCGAAAAAATAAAACAGGGAAGGCAGCTCAACCATGGCTAACGAGGGAAATTTAGGATAGTGTTAAATCCATGGAAGAGGCATATACATTGGCCAGAGGAAGGAGCAAACTGGAGGACTGAGCAAAATTTAGCATTCAACCGAGGAGGACAAAGTGGTTAATTAAGAGGGGGGAAATAGAGCATGAAAGAAAACTTGTGGGGAATATAAAAACTGACTGTGAAAGCTTCTTTAGATATGTGAAGAGGGAAAGATTTGTGAAGACAAATGTAGGGGCTAAAGCAGATAAATCCCCAGGGCCTGATGGTCTGCATCCCCGAGTACTCAAGGAGGTGGCCCTAGAAATCATTTTCCAATGTTCTATAGACTCTGGATCAGGTTATATGGACGGGAGGCTAGCCATTGTAAACCGACTTTTTAAGAACTTTTTAATGTGGATAAATGGGAGGTTATCTACTTGGTTCCCATTATAAAATAAAGGGGAGAGAGAAAATGGGGAATTATGGACCAGTTAGCCTTACATCGATAGTGGGGAAGATGCTTGAGTCGATTGAGTGACAGGATCGGTCAAAGTCAGCATGGATTAATGAAACAGAAATCATGCTTGATTAATCTTCTGGAATATTTTGAGGATGTAACAAGTTGAATGGATAAGGGAGAGCCAGTGGATGTGGTGTATCTGGGCTTTCAAAAAGCCTTTGACAAGGTCCCACACAGGAGATTAGTGTGCAAAATTAGAGCACATGGTATTGGGGGTAGGGTATTGACATGGAGAACTGGTTGGCAGACAGGAAGCAAAGAGTAGGAATTAACGGGCAGTGACTACTGGAGTGCCGCAAGGCTCAGTTTTGGAACCCCAGTTGTTTGCAATATATATTCATGATTTAGACAAAGGGATTAAATGTAACATCTTCGAGTTTGCGGATGACACAAAGCTAGGTGGCAGTGCGAGCTGCGAGGATGATGCTATGAGGCTGCAGGGTGACTTCGATAGGTTGGATGAGTGGGCAGATGCAGTATAATGTGGATAAATGGGAGGTTATCTACTTCGGTGGTAAAAACAAGAAGGCAGATTATTATCTGGATGGTGTCAGATTAGGAAAAGGGGAGGTGCAACGAGACTTGGGTGTGCTTGTACATCAGTCACTGAAAGTAAGCATGCAGGTTAGACAGGCAGTGAAGAAAGTATATGCAATGTTGGCCTTCATTGCGAGAAGATTTGAGTTCAGGAGCAAGGAGGTCCTACTGCAGTTGTACAGGGCCCTGGTGAGACCGCAGCTGGAGTATTGTGTGCAGTTTTGGTCTCCTAGTTTGAGGAAGGCCAATCTTGCTATTGAGGGAGTGCAGCGTAGATTCACCGGGTTAATTTCCGGGATGTGGGACTGACATATGATGTAAGAATAGATCGACGAGTATAGAAGGATTAGAGGGGATCTTATAGAAACATATAAAATTCTTAAGCAATTGGACAGGCTAGATGCAGGAAAAATGTTCCCCATGTTGGGGGAGTCCAGAACCAGGGATCACAGTTTAAGAATAAGGGGTAGGCCACTTAGGACTGAGATAAGGAAAAAAGATTTCACCCAGAGAGTTATGAATCTGTGGAATTCTCTGCAGTGGAGGCCAATTCACTAGATGTTTGCAAGAGAGAGTTAGATTTATTTCCTCGGGCAAAAGGAATTAAGGGATATGGGGAGAAAGCAGGAACAGGGACTGATTTTGGATGATCAGCCATGATCATATTGAGGGGTGGAGCTGGCTCGAAGGCCGTATGGCCTACTCCTGCACCTATTGTCTATGTTTCTATATGATACACAGTACATGTGGACACAGGAACTACATGATACATGGGATTACATGTGAACACGGGAACTACATGACACGGGAGTACATGTGGACACGGGAACTACTAGATACATGCGGACACGTGGACTACATGACACATGCGTACATGTGGACACGGGAACTGCATGACACAGGAGTACATGTGGACTACATGTGACACAATAGACGTGAACACGGAGACTACATGAGACATGGAGATGGATAACACAGGGAGTACACGGGGTCACAAGGATGCAGAGACACAACCAAAACTTTGGTTGGGCCACACTGGAGCTGTGGCCACACCAGTACAGGAAGGGTGTGGAGGCTTTGGAGAGGGTGCAAAGAGGTTTGCCAGGATGTGGTCTGGATTAGTGGGCAGCAGCTGCAACGAGAGGGTGGACAGGCTTGGGATCGTTTTCTCTAGAACGTCAGATGTGGAGGGGAGACCTGATAGAAGCCTGTTCCAGCACTAAACTGTTCTATGTTCTATTGTGTGTGTGTGGGGAAAATGGGACAAATGAGAACATGGGACACAGGGAGGTAACACTGGTAGCACATGGGGACATGGAGACCTAGGCCCGGAACCCTGGACATACGTGGGACAGGGAGCACGTGGGGACATGGAGACCTAGACATGGAAACCCTGGCCTATACGTGGTACAGGGGGTTCATGGGGACATGGAGACCTAGACATGGAACCCTGGACATACGTGGGACAGGGACCTAGAGACAGAACCCTGGACATATGTGGGACAGGGAGCACTTGGGGACATGGAGGCCTAGACAGGTAAAACTGGACATACGTGGGACAGGGGACCTAGGCACAGAACCCTGGACCTATGTGGGACAGGGAGCACTTGGGGACATGGAGACCTAGACCCGGAACCCTGAACATACGTGGGACAGGGACCTAGAGACAGAACCCTGGACATACATGGGACAGGAGGTTCATGGGGAGGGGTGCGGAATGGGGCAGGTAACTCTGGACATATACGTGGGCAAATGGGCAGTTACACAGAGGGTCCAAGAGTCTGAAGAAGGGTCCAGATCCGAAACGTCACCCATCCTTTTTCTCCAGAAACACTGCCTGACCCACTGAGTTACTCCAGCACTCTGTGCCTATCTTGGGTAAGTGGTGTGTGGTGAAGAGCTGGCCTTGCTGCCTGGGCCACAGTGTGGGGAGCGGCGAGGGGGGGGGGGGGGGGGTGGAGAGGTGACCCTGCTGACCCAGGCCCCCCCTCCCACCGATTACCTTGGAGTTGGAGTCGGCTCCTTTCTCGATGAGGAATTGGATGGCATTAGGGTGCCCGCCCCCAGCCGCCTCTGACAGGGGGGTGCTGCCGTGCACGTCGGTGCAGTCCGTCATGTCCAGCTGGTGCCTCTGTCTCACCACCTGCCCCATGGCATCGAACGCCACACCATCCCTTGTGTCCAACTCAGACACCTGCACAGCAGCAAACAGCAGCTCAGTGGCAGCGGGCAGCCCCCCGACGGTCCCTCCCTTAGCCCCCCACTCACTGTCCCCTCCCCTAGCCCCCCACTCACTGTCCCCCCTCCCCTAGCCCCCCCACTCACTGTCCCCTCCCTAGCCCCCCACTCACTTGTCCCATCCCTGCCCCACCACTCACTGTCCCCTCCCTCCCCCCCCCACTCACTGTCCCCGTCCCTCCCCCCCCACTCTCTCGACTGTCCCCTCCCTCCCCCCCACTCACTGTCCCCTCACCCTCCCTAGCCCCCCCACTCACTGTCCCCTCCCCTAGCCCCCCCACTCACTGTCCCTAGCCCCCCACTCACTGTCTCTCCCCTAGCCCCCCACTCACTGTCCCATCACTGCCCCCCCCACGCACTGGCCCTCCCCTAGCCCCCCACTCCACTGTCCCCTCCCCTAGCCCCCCACTCACTGTCCCATCCTCTAGCCCCCCACTCACTGTCCCCTCCCCTAGCCCCCCACCTCACTGTCCCATCCTCTAGCCCCCCACTCACTGTCCCCTCCCCTAAGCCCCCCACTCACTGTCCCCTCCCTTAGCCCCCCACTCACTGTCCCCATCCTTGTCCCCTAGCCCCCCAGTCACTGTCCCCCTCCCCTAGCCCCCCACTCACTATCCCCTAGGCCCCCCACTCACTGACCCCTCCCTTAGCCCCCCCACTCACTGTCCCATTCCTAGCCCCCCACTCACTGTCCCCTCCCCTAGCACCCCACTCACTGTCCCCAACCCTGCCCCCCACAACCACTGTCCCCCATCCCTGCCCCCCAACACACTGTCTCCCATCCCTGCCCCCCCACACACTGTCCCCAACCCTGCCCCCCACACACTGTCCCCATCCCTGCCCCCACACATTGTCCCCATCACTGCCCCCTCACACACTGTTCCCTTCCCTGTCCACCACACACTGTCCCCTAGCCCCCCACTCACTGACCCCTCCCTTAGCCCCCCCACTCACTGTCCCCATCCCTTAGCCCCCCACTCACTGTCCCCCACTTCCCCCCACAACTCACTGTCCCCCCACCCCAACTCACTGTCCCCATCCCCCCCACTAGCCCCCCCCCACACACCTGTCACAGTCCCCATCCCCTAGCCCCCCACTGCCCTAGCCCCCCACTCACTGTCCCTCCCTCCCCCCCACTCTCATGTCCAATTGAGTCAACCCCAACTGAAGCCCCCCACTCATTGTCCTGTCCCCACCCAGCCCCCACCACTGTCCCTCCCTAGCCCCCACTACGTGCCTATCACGCCCCCCCCTTCCCTAGTCCCCCCTGCCCCCACCTCACTGTCCATCCTTGACAGCCCCCCACTCCCCCCACACTCACTGTCCGTCCCCCCTATCCCTAGCCCCCCACTCACTGTTCCCCCCATAGCCTAGCCCCCCTCACTGGTCCCTCCGTAGCTCACGTCCCCAACCCTGCCCCCCACTACACTGTCCCCACTCTGCATCACACTGTCCCCATCCTGCCCCCCCCCATCCTGCCCCCCCACACAACACACACCTGTCCCCAACCCCTGCCCCCCGACACACTGTCCCC
The DNA here is from genome assembly GCA_035221665.1 of Okamejei kenojei. Lineage (NCBI taxonomy): Eukaryota > Metazoa > Chordata > Chondrichthyes > Rajiformes > Rajidae > Okamejei > Okamejei kenojei. The sequence continues at coordinate 32,635 of JAVHYY010000678.1, forward strand.
CCATCCCTGCCCCCACACATTGTCCCCATCACTGCCCCCCCTCACACACTGTTCCCTTCCCTGTCCCCACCACACACGTCCCATTCCTGCCCCCCACTCACTGCCCCCTTCCCTGCATCCCCCACACACCCTGTCCCCTAGCCCCCACTGTCCCTCCCCTAGCCCCTCCACTCACTGTCCCCATCCCTAAGCCACCCCTCACTGTCCCCCCATCCTTGTCCCCTTAAAGCCTCATGTCCCCCCACTCCCATGTCCCCTAGCCCCCCACTCACAGCCCCCCACTCCCCATCCCCTAGCCCCCCCACTCACTGTTTCCCTCCCTTAGCCCCCCACTCACTGTCCACCCTTGCCCATCCCCTAGCCCCCCACTCACTGTCCCATCCAATCCCTAGCCCCCCCCTTCCCCACCCTCCCCCACCTCACTGTCCCCATCCCCATCCTTGTCCCCTAGCCCCCCACTCACATGTCCCCATCCCTAACCCTGCCCCACTCACTGTCCCACATCCCCCCCTCCCTTAGCCCCCCACTCACTGTCCCCAACCCTGCCCCCCCACACACTGTTCCCTTCCCTGCCACCACCACACTGTCCCCTTCCTTGCCCCCCATTCACTGTCCCCCTCTCTCTCCATCCCTCCCTCCCCCCTGTCCACCACTGTCCCCCCTGCCCCCCACTCACTGTCCCATCCTGCCCCCCACCCCCCACTCACTGTCCCCTCCCTAGCCCCCCACAATCACTGTCCGCTAGCCCCCCACACTGTCCCCTAGCCCCCACACGAATGAATCTGTCACTGTCCCCAGTGCCCCACACACTGTCCACTAGCCCCCCCCACACACAGCCCCAGTGTCCCTAGTGCCCCCAACACACTGTCCCCACCCCCCACACACTGAACACTCCCCTAGTGCCCCACACACTGTCCCCTAGCCCCCGCCACACACTGTCCCCTAGCCCCCACTATTCACTGCCCTGCCCCCTCCCCTAGCCCCCTACAGACACAACTGTCCCCTAGCCCCCCACACAACACACTGTCCCTTAGCCCCCCACATGTCACTGTCCCCTACACACTGTCCCCTAGTGCCCCACACACTGTCCCCTAGTGCCCCATAACACACTGTCCCCCTAGTGCCCCACACACTGTCCCCTAGCCCTAGCCCCCACACACTGTCCCTTAGCCCCCCACGTAGGATCACTGTCCCCACACACACACACTGTCCCTAGTGCCCACACACTGTCCCCTAGTGCCCCACACACTGTCCCCGCTAGTGCCCCCCATTCACTGTTCCCTAGTAAGTGCCCCCCCTAACTGCCCCCGTGTAAGTCCCCTAAGTGCCGTCCATTTTACTGTCTTCTCCCCCATCCCACCCATTCACAGATGCCATCATATCCTTGCCCTCTGGAGGCCTCCTACTGAGCCCACCCAAAGTACATTTCAGCCAGGTCTGGTAAAATCTCCTCGCCCCTCTCCACTGCTACCACATCCTTCCTGCAATGTGGCAACCAGAACTGGATTCTCCTACTTTCCCAATCACTGGGTGAGTCGTAATAAGCGAGTTCAGTATTCCGACTGCACATGCTCAGGTCATAGGTCACTCGCGACAAGCATTCAAGGCAGCTGTGTGCAGGCTGGCGTTTCGTCCATGGTCAGGGTTGGGCCCGGGTGTCCACACTGCGGGCGCTGCTGCTGGGCCGTACCCTTTCCCCTCCCGGGTGTCATGTCCCGTCCCTGTCCGCGGTGGCCCTGGGCTGGCGGGGTGGTCCCGGGCTGGGTACTGGCTCCAGCTCGGCTCTGCCTGTCCCGCAGGGTAGACTGGCAGCCCTGGACTGACCAGCGCTTTCCCCCCCCCCCGCTCTCCGCCTCTCTACGCGTTGTCCAGTGGCTGTCGGTTGGCCACCTCGGTGCCGGCGGGGGCCGAGCGCCAGTCATCGACGGTGATGCAATAGACAATAGACAATAGGTGCAGGAGGAGGCCATTCAGCCCTTCGAGCCAGCACCGCCATTCAATGTGATCATGGCTGATCATCCCCAATCAGTACCCCGTTCCTGCCTTCTCCCCATATCCCCTGACTCCACTATTTTTCAGAGCCCTATCTAGCTCTCTCTTGAAAGCATCCAGAGAACCGGCCTCCACCGCCCTCTGAGGCAGAGAATTCCACAGACTCACCACTCTCTGTGAGAAAAAGTGTTTCCTCGTCTCCGTTCTAAATGGCTTACTCCTTATTCTTAAAGTGTGGCCCCTGGTTCTGGACTCCCCCACCATCGGGGGGGAACATGTTTACTGCCTTTAGTGTGTCCAAGCCCTTAACAATCTTATATGTTTCACTGAGATATCCTCTCATCCTTCTAAACTCCAGAGTGTACAAGCCCAGCTGCTCCATTCTCTCAGCATATGACAGTCCCGCCATCCAGGGAATTAACCTTGTAAACCTACGCTGCACTCCCTCAATAGCAAGAATGTCCTTCCTCAAATTAGGGGACCAAAACTGCACACAATACTCCAGGTGTGGTCTCACTAGGGCTCTGTACAACTGCAGAAGGGCCTCTTTGCTCCTATATTCGATTCCTCTTGTTATAAAGGCCAACATGCCATTCGCTTTCTTCACTGCCTGCTGTACCTGCATGCTTACTTTCATAGACTGATGTACAAGGAGCCCCAGATCCCGTTGTACTTCCCCTTTTCCCAACTTGACGCCATTTAGATAGTAATCTGCCTTCCTGTTTTTGCTACCAAAGTGGATAACCTCACATTTATCCACATTAAACTTCATCTGCCATGCATCTGCCCCACTCCCCCAACCTGTCCAAGTCACCCTGCATTCTCATAGCATCCTCCTCACAGTTCTCACTGCCACCCAGCTTTGTGTCATCTGCAAATTTGCTAATGTTACTTTGAATCGCTTCATCCAAATCATTGATGTATATTGTAAACAGGGTGCACACAGGGTGCTGCGGTGGCTCGGCAGGTCAGGCAACATTTCAGGAGAAGGGTCTCGACCCGAGACATCACCCATTCCTTTTCTCCAGAGTGGCTGCCTGTCCCGCGGAGTTGCTCCAGCACTTTGTGTGGGTCCCCGTTGATGGCTGGTGCTCGACATTTGCTGGCGCCAGTGGGGTTGGCCGGCGGCCGCTGGGTGGGGCGTGGGGTGCGGCCGGTGGTCCGCGGCCCCTCGGGGAACAGCTTCCTCAGGAGTTGGAGCGGGGTTGGGCAGGGGTTGGCACTTCTTCTCCGCGTGGGCCGCTGCTCCGGGCTGGGGTCGCCCCGGACGTCACCGTCCGTCTCCCTGGCGGGGGTGGGGGGATGAGGCGGTCCAGTGGCGGTTCGGCTGCGCTTGTGGCACCGGGGACCCGGGTTAGATCCTGGCTGAGGATGAGGCGTGGGTCTGTGTGAGCGCAGCAGCGCAGCTGCCGAGAATGTCTCTCCCACTCCTTCCACTCGCATCTGCCCCCTCTCGCTCGCTGTTACACCCCGCTCTCCCGCTACCTGGCACCTCCGCTCCTCAGATTAAATATAATTTTACACATAAATTATGAATAAAGATAAGAATTTATACAATTTATACAGCCAGCACTTCATTCGTGTTTTCCTTATAGTAAATGACCTTTGACAAATCCCATGATTCATTGCATTTTTTGGAATACCGAACTCGCTGATTCCCATTTATCATTTGCTGGGAAGCTTTCTTTATTTGCAATTTACCGCTGCCCTCCTCTAATCTCCCATCACCTGCATCCTTCCCCTTTCCCAGTTATTCCTCTGCTCTGCCTATTTCCAGAGCTGAGGTGTGCTTTCCATGCATGGTGGGTGTATGGAATGAGCTGCCAGAGCAGGTTGAGGCATGTGTAATAACATCTAAAACAGGTTCATGATAGAAATGGTCTGGTGGGAGGGTGGCACTTGGCAGGGGCAGGACCGGACAATCCCTGGGACAGTGTGCTTCATGTTCCTCGTCTACTTTTGTCGGAAGATTTGAAACCCTTTCTGCTGCAGCCAAATTACTCAGGGATCGCTACACTTCACACTGTCTGGGGATAGCAGCCAACAGATTCCCAGAGCAATGAAGTACAGATACTGGATTACACCGGCAGAATCAAGGACCGTTTACATCCAAGTCATTCTGTCTCCTAGGTGGAAGATTTCACCTAGGACCAGGTTTAGGAACAGCTTCTTCCCTGCTGGGGAGCTAGGGTGTAGTCCCCATCTTCCAACATAACCTATGATGAACGTTTAAAGGCTCTGGGCCTGTACTCGCTAGAGTTTAGAAGAATTTGGGGGGTGGACCTTAATGAAATGTACTGAATAGTGAAAGGCTTGGATAGAGTGGACGTGGAGAGGATGTTTCCACTAGTGCGAGAGTCTAGGACTAGAGGAATTAAAGAACATTCTTTTAGGAAGGAGACGAGGAGAAATTTATTAGGGAGGTTATGTTGGAAGATGGGACTAGGGGAAAACAAATGGTCGGCACGGACTGGAAGGGCCGAGAGGGCCTGTTTCCGTGCTGTAATTGTTATATGGTTATATGGAGGTGAATCTGTGGAATTCTTTGCCACAGAAGGCTGTGGAGGCCAGGTCAGTGGATATTTCTAAGGAGAGATAGATTCTTGATTCGTACAGGTGTCAGGGGTTATGGGGAGAAGGCAGAATGGGGTTGTTTTAGGAGGTGGCAGAAAATGGCCTAATTCTACTACTATCACTTATGACCTCGTTGCGTACATTGGATGTTCTTTATCCGCACTTTCTCTATGACTGGGACACTATGTTCTGCACACCTTGTTCTCTTTGCACTAGCTGTTGTGCTTGTGTATGGCCTGATAGGACTGTGCAGTCGGACGTGACTGTGTAGCACACTAACAAAGTTTTTCACTCTAGCTCGCTAGAGGTGACAATATTAAACCAAAGCTAGGAGAGGGAGCAGATGGCCACATACGGCCTGCAGAGGGCAGCGGGTAACCGCACTTGCACTAAAATCTCTTCTCCATTTTCTGTCCCAATTTATTTTAAATGCGAGAGAGATGTATAGTCCAGAAACAGGCCCTGGTTTGGAACACCTCATCCTGGGCGCAGATGCGGCATGGACGGAGGAATTGGGAGTAGGGGATAGAGTCCTTGCAGGAAGCAGGTTGGGAAGAAGTGTAGTCAAGCTACGGGAGTCAGTAGGTTTGTAGTGGATGTTGGTCAATAGCCTGCTTCCTGTGATGGAGAGTAAGATCTAGAAATGGTAGGGAGATGTTTGAGATAGTCCAGGTGAATTTGAGTGCTGGATGGAAATTGGTAGTGAAGTTGATGAAGTCAGTGAGTTCTGCATGGGTGCAGGAGGTGGCAACAATGCAGTCAGCAATGTAGCGGAGGAAGAGTTCGGGGATAGGGCCAGTGTACGCCTGATCCTACCTGATCTCCCGGTGGCTCAGCACTTCAACTCACCCTCCCATTCCTAATCTGACCTTTCTGTCCTCTCCATTGTCAGAGTGAGGTCCAGCGCAGATTGGAGGAGCAGCACCTCATATTTTGCTTGGGTAGTTTGCCCCCCAGCGGTATGAACATTGTCTTCTCTAACTTCAGAGAGCCTTGCGTTCTCTCTCCATCCCCTCCCCCTTCCCAGTTCTCCCGCCGGTCTTACTGTCTCCGCCTACATTCCATCTTCGTTCCGCCCACTCCCCTGACGTCAGTCTCGACCCAATACATCGCTCATTCCTTCTCTCCAGAGATGCTGCCTCACCCGCTGTTACTCCAGCATTGTGTGTCTAACTTTGATTTAAACCAGCAGCTGCAGTTAATTCTTACACATCTTACTCTATCGATGGCTATGTGAGATTAGCATGGATGGGTGCTGGTCATGAAGGTTAGCTAGTGGTCTATGCTGTCTCCATTCCCCCTGGGTTACCTGGATCACCTGCTGCCCCCATTCCCCCTGGTTTGGTGGTCAGAGCCTGCCCAGCTCACCTCCTTCAGTATGCTCTGCATCTCATCCACGTCTCCCTCAAATGCAGCTTCCAGCATTCGGATCCTGCGCTGCTGCTGCTCCTGCTTGCGGCGTCGCTCCTGCTCCTCCTTCTCGCGCTCCCTTGCAGCTGCCTCCTGCTCCCTCTTCACCAGCGCCACAAACGCCTGTCGTACAGAGAGCTGAGTTACTGCCACCCGCTGTGTTCTGGCTCACTCGAGAACCAGAGCACTCCAGTGCAGAGCTGAGTGAGCGAGGTACTGGGGTACTGGGGGAGCGGGGGAGTGGGGCAGTGGGGGAGTGGGGTACTGTGGGAGTGGGGTACTGGGGGAGTGGGGTACTGAGGGAGTGGGGTACTGGGGTCTGGGGGAGTGGGGTACTGGGGGAGTGGGGTTACTGGGGGAGTGGTACTGGGGGAGTGGGGTACTGGGGGAGTGGGGTATGGGGAGTGGGGTATGGGGAGTGGGGGTACTGGGGTGGGGTGGGGGAGTGGGGTACTGGGGAGTGGGGTACTGGGGAGTGGGGTACTGGGGGGTGGAGTGGGGTACTGGGGGAGTGGGGACTGGGGAGTGGGGTACTACTGGGGGAGTGGGGGTGGGGGTGGGGTACTAGGGGGAGTGGGTACTGGGGGAGGGGGTACTGGGTGAGTGGGGTACTGGGGAGTGGGGTACTGGGTGTGGGTGCTGGGGGAGTGGGGTACTGGGGGAGTGGGGTACTGGGGAGAGTGGGGTACTGGGGGAGGGGGTAGTGGGGTACTGGGGGAGTGGGGTACTGGGGGAGTGGGGTACTGGGGAGTGGGGTACTGGGGTGGGGTACTGGGGAGTGGGGTACTGGGGAGTGGGGGGTAACTGGGGGAGTGGGGTACTGGGGTACTGGGGGAGTGGGGTACTGTGGTACTGGGGGATGGGGTACTGGGGGAGTGGGGTACTGAGGGAGTGGGTACTGGGGGAGTGAGGGGTACTGGGGGAGTGGGGTGCTGAGGGAGTGGGACTGGGGGAGTGGGGTGCTGAGGGAGTGGGGCAGTGGGGGAGTGGGGGAGTGGGGTACTGGGGGAGTGGGGGGAGTGGGGTACTGAGGGAGCGGGGTACTGACGGAGGGGACCGTACTGAGGGAGGGGTGGTACTCGGGGGGGATGGTACTGAGGGAGGGACGGTACTGAAAGAGTGTACTGCACTGAGGAGTTCCCTGCAACCGGTTTCCCTCGCGGTTCACACACTCGCCAGCCGCCTGCCACTATTGTGGGCTGGAAGAGTCTGTGTTCCACGTGTACACGGAGTGTGTGAGGTTGCAGCCCCTGTTCCAACACCTAAAGGAGCTGCTCCTTGCCTTCTGGCTGAACTTCACACCCACCATCCTCATCTTTGGACACCCTGTGCGTAGGGGAGAGGGTAGGGCTGAAGATGTCCTGGTTGGGCTGCTCCTGGGCCTGGCCAAGCTGGCCATCCGCGCGTCACGGAGCCAGGTGGAAGAGGCCTCTGCCCGAGCCGGCTGCCTGCTCCTTTTCCATGGTCTCGTCCACGCCCGGGTGGCACTAGAGAGGGACGAGGCGCTGTCCACGGGCACCCGAGGGAATTTCAGGGGCCGCTGGGCACCGCGGGGTGGAATGTATCTTTAACGTGGATGGTGGTATAGTTGTACTGTAATTTATTTAATATATTTGTTTGACGTATTATGGTGGCGGGTTTTAGTTTGACTTATTCCAATAGACAATAGGTGGAGGAGTAGGCTATTCAGCCCTTCGAGCCAGCACCACCGTTCAATGTGTTCATGACTTTCGGACTGTAAGTATTATTGTAAATAATTGATTACATTATTTTTGGGTAGAATAAAACGGAGGGAGGGACAGTACTGAGGGAGGGCCACACTATGGGAGGGGCAGCTTAAAGGGGGTGCTGCAACATTAGACAAGCTGGTCATGGATTGTAACACTGTGGAAGGGCAGGAATGAGGCAGAGGGTACATGGTGTGGTGGGGGCTGGGGGCTGCGGTTGGCGGAGTTCCCACCTCTCTCTCCAGTTTCTCCATCGTCTCCTCGTACTGCTCCCTCTCCTCCCGGCGCCTGGCCTGTTCCTTGCGTGCCAGGTGCTGGCGGAAGGCACACTGGATGGTGACGGCTGACTTCCCTGGGGAGAGACAAGTTCCTGCTGACTGGCATTATGGTTTCTGCTGGGGTTCAGCATTGCCAGGGCTTGAGGGAGTGGGCAGTGCACAGCCAATCCTCCTTCCACTCACCCACTGGACCTCGGAGCTGCCTGCCGAGGGGTTTCACCAACGGTGTGGTCAGCTTTAGGGAGGGGGGGTCCCAACGTCATGCGGTTCCATAGATCTATCACCATTCCCAGCTCCCAATGATCTGCCCAGTACACCTTTCCCTGGGCTCGAACCTCAACCATACTTAGATCCCTGCAAGTGGTGCTGTAACAGGTGATTGAGGGAGGCACACTGGCCTTCATCAGTCAGGGTATTGAGTGCGGAGGTTGGGACGATACATTGGCGAGGTTGGAATTGGAGTATTGTGTTCAGTTTTGTTCACCTGTTGTAGGAAAGATGCCATTAGCTGTAAAAGGTGGGTTTTCCTTAATGTGACATGCATTTCATGCCCACTTTTGACCCTTTTCATTCCTTGCTTCGGTTCTTTTCTGCTTTCTTTATATCCGTTAAGGGCCCTGTCTGATTTCATCTTCCGAAACCTTAATATGCCCTTATTCTTTTGACAATATTTGCAACTACTTTTGTCATCCCAAGCTTCCAGACCCATCCGCCCTCATCCTCCTTCCTCACAGGATCATGTTGGCCTTGAACTCCGGTCAGCTGCTCTTCCCACAACTCTCACATATCACATATGGAATTACATGATAACATCTGCTCCCAACGTATTCTCCCAAGCTCCTGCCTGATGACGTTGTCATTTCCCATACCCCACATTAGCAGTTCCATTCCCGAGGTCCAACCTTATCTACTTTTCCATAACTACCTTAAAAACTAACAAGTAGGAAGGAACTTCAGATGCTGGTTTACACTGAATAAAGCTGGAGTAACTCAGTGGGTCAGGGAGCATCTCAGGATAAAAGGGTTAGGTGACGTTTCAGGTCAACCTGACCTGCTGAGTTACTTATCTCCAGACATGCCACTGCGACACAGGTGGTTTTAAACTAAATAAGGGGGTGGGGGTGTCAATTTGGATAGTCAAGGATGGAGTTAAAGGGAAAGAGAGTAAAGGGATGGTTAATGACCCCAGAATTAATGGGAAAGAAAGCTCACAAAAGGATAGGAGAGTATGGCCAAGTGTAATAGGGATCGATGTGAAAGGTGAGATGCGTAAGGAATTAAAAGTATTGTATTTGAATGTGCGAAGTATAAGAAGTAAAGTAGATGAGCTTGAGGCTCAGTTAGCGGTTGGTAGATATGACGTTGTGGGGATTACTGAGACGTGGCTGCAGGAGGATCGGGTCTGGGAACTTAATATTCAGGGTTATACATCCTATAGAAAGGACAGGAAGGTGGGCAGAGGAGGGGGGTAGCTCTGCTGGTGAGGGATGGAATTCAGTCCCTTGCGAGGGAAGACATACAGACTGACGAGGTAGAGTCACTGTGGATTGAGTTGAGGAATTGTAAAGGCAAGAAGACACTAATTAGTGTTATTTACAGACCCTCAAATAGTAGCCCGGATGTAGGGTGTAAGTTGCAGCAGGAGTTAAAACTGGCATGTAACAAAGGTAATGCCACTGTGGTGATGGGGGATTTCACTATGCAGGTAGACTGGGAAAATCAGGTTGGTTCAGGACCCCAAGAAAGAGAGTTTGTAGAATGCCTCCGAGATGGATTCTTAGAGCAGCTTGTAATGGAGCCGCCCAGAGAAAAGGCAATTCTGGATTTAGTGTTGTCCAATGAACCAGATATGATAAGAGAACTTGAGGTAAAGGAACCGAATTATAAAAGGACTGGACAAGCTAGATGCAGGAAAAATGTTCCCAATGTTGGGCGAGTCCAGAACCAGGGGCCACAATCTTAGAATAAAGGGGAGGCCATTTAAGACTGAGGTGAGAAAAAACGTTTTCACCCAGAGAGTTGTGAATTTGTGGAATTCCCTGCCACAGAGGGCAGTGGAGGCCAAATCACTGGATGGATTTAAGAGAGAGTTAGATAGAGCTCTCGGGGCTAGTGGAGTCAAGGGATATGGGGAGAAGGCAGGCACGGGTTATTGATTGGGGACGATCAGCCATGATCACAATGAATGGTGGTGCTGGCTCGAAGGGCCGAATGGACTCCTCCTGCACCTATTTTCTATGTTTCTATGTTAAAATGTAAAGAGTTATCGTCACTGGTGAACATGCAGAGATTCGGCCTCCACTGCCCTCTGAGGCAGTGAATTCCACAGATTTACAACTCTCTGAGTGAAAACGTTTTTCCTCATCTTTGTTCTAAATGGCCTCCCCTTATTCTTAAACTGTGGCCCCTGGTTGTGGACCCTAGCGTGTCCAATCCATTAATAATCTTATATGTTTCAATAAGATCCCCTCTCATGCTAAATTCCAGTGTATACAAGCCCAGTCGCTCCGTTCTTTCAACATATGACAGTCCCGCAATCACGGGAATTAACCTTGTGAACCTACGCTGCACTCCCTCCACAGCTAGAATGTATTTCTTCAAATTCGGAGACCAAAACTGCACACAATGCTCCAGGTGTGGTCTCACTAGGGCCCTGTACAACTGCAGAAGGACCTCTTTGCTCCTATACTCGACTCCTCTTGTTATGAAGGCCAACATGCCATTCGCTTTCTTCACTGCCATGCTGAACTTGCATGCTTATTTTCAGTGACAGATGAACAAGGACCACCAGATCCCTTTGTACTTCCACTTTTCCCAACTCGATACCATTTAGATAATACTCTGCCTTCCTGTTTTTGCCACCAAAGTGGATAACCTCACATTTATCCACATTAAACTGCATCTGCCATGCATCTGTCTACTCACCCAACTTATCCAAGTCACCCTGCATCCTCCCTCATAGCATCCTCCTCACAGTTCACACTGCTACCCAGCTTTGTGTCATCTGCAATTTTGCTAGTGATACTTTTAATCCCTTCATCTAAATCATTAATATATATTGTAAATATCTGCAGTTCCAGCACCGAGCCTTGTAGTACCCCACTAGTCACGGCCTGCCTTTCTGAAATGGACCCGTTAATCCCTACTCTTTGTTTCCTGTCTGCCAACCAATTTTCTACCCATGTCCGCACCCTACCCCCAATACCATGTGCCCCAATTTTGCCCACTAATCTCCTATGTGGGACCTTATCAAATGTTTTCTGAAAGTCCAGGTACACTACATCCACTGGCCCACCCATGTCCATTTTCCTAGTTACATCCTCAAACAATTCCAGAAGATTAGTCAAGCATGTTTTCCCCTACGTAAATCCATGCTGACTCGGACCGATCCTGTTACTGCTATCCAAATGTGCGGCTATTTCATCTTTTATAATTGACTCCAGCATCTTCCCCACCACCGATCTCTAGCTAACTGGTCTTTAATTCCCTGTTTTCTTCTCCTGCCTTTCTTAAAAAGTGGGATAACATTAGCTCCCCTCAAGTCCGCTGGAACTGATCCTGAGTCCATTGAATATTGGAAAATTATCACCAACACCCCCACGATTTCTAGAGCCACTTCCTTAAGTACCCTGGGATGCAGACCATCAGGCCCAGGGGATTTATCAGCCTTCAGTATCATCAGTCTACCCAACACCATTTCCTGCCTAATGTGAATTTCCTTCAATTCCCGCATCACCCTCGGTCCTCTGGCCACTAATACATCTGGGAGATTATTTGTTTCTTCCTTAGTGAAGACAGATCCAAAGTACCTGTTAAACTCGTCTGCCATTTCCTTGTTCCCCATGATGAATTCACCTGTATCTGTCTTCAAGTGACCCACATTTGTCTTAACTATTTTTTTCCTATTCACATACCTAAAGTTTTTACTAACCTTCTTTATATTCTTGGTTAGCTTGCCTTCGTACCTCCTCTTTTCTCCCAGTATTGCCTTTTTAGTATGCATCTTCTGTTGCTCTTTAAAGTTTTCCAATCCTCTTGCTTCCTGCTCGTCTTTGCTATGTTATACTTCTCTTTTATTTGGATACTGTCCTTGACTTCTCTTGTCTGCCAAGGTCGCCTCTTACTCCCCCGAGAATCTTTCTTCCTCTTTGAAATGAACCGATCCTGCACCTTCTGTATTATTCCCAGAAATACCTGCCATTGTTGTTCCACTGTCAACCCAGCTAGGGTATCTTTCCAGTGAAATTTGGCCAGCTCCTCCCTCATGCCTCCATAGTCCCCTTTGCTCAACTATAATACTGACACCTCCGATTTACCTCCCTCTCAAATTGTGGATTAAAACTTAATATTATGGTCACTACCTCCTAATGGCTCCTTCACCTTGAGTTCCCTTATCAAATCCGGTTCATTGCACTACACTGAATGCAGAATTGCCTTCTCCCTGGTAGGCTCCAGTACAAGCTGTTCTAAGCATCCATCTCGGAGGCACTCCACAAACTCCCTTTCTTAGGGTCCAGTACCAACCTGATTTTCCCAGTCTACCTGCATGTTGAAATCTCCCATAACCACTGTAGCATTACCTTTGCGACATGCCAATTTTAACTCTTAATTCAACTTGCACCCTATATCCAGGCTACTGTTTGGGGGCTTGTCGATAATTCCCATTAAAGTCTTTTTACCCTTACAATTCCTCAGTTCTTCTATCCCATACTGACTCCACATCTCCTGATTCTATGTTACCCCTTGCAAGGGGCTGAATTTCATTCCTCACCAACAGATCTACCCCACCCCCTCTGCCCACCTGCCTGACTTTTCGATAGGATGTATACCACTGAATATTCAGTCCCCAACCCTGGTCCTCTTGCAGCCATGTCTGTAATTCCCACAACTTCATACTTGCCAATTTCTAACAGCCTCAAGCTCGTCCACTTTATTTCTTATACTTCGCGCATTCATATACAACACTTTAACATTGGTATTCACTTCCCCTCTCGCACCGGTCACTATTGGCCCTGACCTTACTCTCTTATCCCTTCTCGAACTTTCCTTCCCATTAATTTGGGAGTCTTTTGTAACTTTTTCTGTACTCACTTTCCCTTTAACTCCTTCTTTATACTTCCAATTTGTCAACCCCTCCCCCCATATTGTGTCAAAAAAACCTCTGACATGTATCTAACAATTTCTGCACCAAGGAAGTCCCGCTCAATATTGGGAAATTTAGTCACCCACTACGACAACCCTGTTGCTTTGCACCTTGCCATAATCTGCTGTCTGTTCCTCTGCTTACTCTCTGTCCACCAAGGCCTGTTGGATCTCTCGGTTCCTAACTCCTCTTCCCATTCCCACTATGATTTTTCATTGGGCCTCCTCTATTGCCAAATTGAAGTATCAACACCTCATGTTCCACTTGGGAAGCTTACAACTCAATGGTACAAACACATTAGATTACAAACCCTCCCCCTTGCTTCTTCCACCACCCTTGTTTCTTCCCCACTCCCTCTCCCCCTTTGCCCCACCTGGACCTAGACCTATTTCACCCCTGCCCCTTCCACCTACATTCCTTCTTCTAGCTTCACAATTCACAACTCGTCAATTCTTTTTTTTCACACGTCCTACCTATTCATCTCTAACGTATGTCCAACCTTCTGCCTATCAGAGGGGGGCCTTATCTGTATTCACCTATTACTTGCCAGGCTTTGTCCTGCCCCACCTCTCTTCCAACCTTCTTCCTCACCACCCACAATCACTGAAGACGAGTCCTGACCACAAACGTCACCTATCCATGTTCTTCACAGATGCTGCCTGACCCGCTGAGTTGCTCCAGCACTCTGTGAAATGTCACCTATCCGTGTTCTCCACAGATGCTGCCTGACCCGCTGAGTTACTCCAGCACTCTGTGAAACGTCACCTATCCGTGTTCTCCACAGATGCTGCCTGACCCGCTGAGTTGCTCCAGCACTCTGTGAAACGTCACCTATCCGTGTTCTCCACAGATGCTGCCTGACCCGCTGAGTTACTCTTGCACCTTCTGTCTATTTGTAAACCGGCATCTGCAGTTCCTTGTTTCTACCTGGATAAGAAAGATTTGGGGCCAAACGCAGACAGATGTGACTAGTGTGTGTGGGGCATCGTGGTGCACAAGGGCAGGTTGGGCCGAGGAGCCAGGTTCAGTGATGTACGACGCTATGACTCTGACCTTCTCTCTCTATCTGCTTGTATCCATTAGTAATAATTTGGACAATGACCTGTGGCTGGTCACCCTCCTCTCCCAGAATGCCTGCTGCTCCTAGACACATCCTTGACCCTGGCACAATGGGGGCAACACATCATCCTAGAGTAAAATCAAGTAACTGCAGATGCTGGTTTACCATCTTAGAACCTCATTCTCGGACACAGAAATGCCTGTCTTTGCTCCTGTCACAAGAGTCCCTTGTCTTGCTTGCTTAGACTTTGGCTACCTGTCGAACAACAGAGCTAGTCATTGTGACATTGATCTTTCTGTTCTCATGGTTCCTAAACTGTTAATATATCTACTTTCCTCAGCTTGAACCACTCAATCTGGGTTTTGGCCACATTTGGAGTATTGCGTGGAGTTCTGGCACCCCATTACAGGAAGGATATGATGGCTTTACCAGGATGCTGCCTGGATTAGAGGGCATTAGCTAGACGGAGAGGTTAGGCAGACTTAGATTGTTTCCACTGGAGCACCAGCATTTGAGGATAGGATATATAAAATTATATATATAAAATACTTGATGGAATATATAAAATAATGAGGCACAGATTAGGTGGACAGTCTTTTCTCCAAGGGTGGATGTGTGAAAACCCGCAGTGGGTAGGTTTAAGGTGAGGGGGGGGGAGAGTGGAAAGGAGATGTTCGATGTAAGTACCTGGAATGTACTGCCAGTGGAGATGGTGGAAGCAGAGATGATAGTGGCAGTGAAAATCCAGTTATACAGGCACGTGAAGAGGCAGGAATGGGGAGGGATATTGATTATGGCGCATGGGAGTTCTTTAACTTGGAATCATAGTCAGCACAGGTATCGTGGGCTGAAGGAACAATTCCTGTGCTGTTCTCTGTTCTAGCTCCTGTCAAAGAGTACACGGGTTGGGCATAATATCACCAGGTTCTACCACTCATCTTCCCATTGGCAAGCCCGAAGATCGAAGATGATGACAATGTCATGTTATGGCCTAAATGTGACCTTAATTCTAGGCTTAATCCTTTTCCTATTTCCTAGGGCAAAGAACACAAGAGGTTTTTTTCCAGTATTTTATTCATGATCTTGGGCCTTGTCCCAGGGGTGAAGCGTGCGATTGCCTTTGCTGTTGCGGTGGGTGCTCACCGCCTGTGCAACAATGTATCGGGCATAGACTGTGGTGACTCAATGCCATGGAATGGCAGGCCACTGGCGGCTAAATTATCCCGGGAGTTTCTGCCGTTCCACGCAAGTGTCGCTGCTAGGTGGCCGACCTCCACAGTCAGCTCCTTCAGTCCAGTCTTAATGCCCCTCTGAAATTCCACCAGACGGGAGTTCATAGTCTCCAGCGTGGAGTCCACCATCTCCAGGTTGACCTTCACCCTGTTCATGGAGCTACACATCTGCCCCATAGCCCTCTGATTTTTTCTGTTGTTTGTCTCAAATGCATCCTGAAGCAGGTTTATCTGCTTCTGGAAGGTATCATTTGATTGTGCCAGCCCAGAGGCAATGGCCTCTTTCACCTGGGACTCAATGTTAGGCCTTTCACTCTCTTGTCCGGCTTGGCTGATGGGATACTCCTCATCCCAGCGATCCTCTGTTGTCTTTGTTGATCTGGAGGTGGGAGCAGTTTTGTTCTGATCGCTTTGGCACGTGCAGGTTGTGGTTGCTGGTGTGTTATGGAACTGGGGCCTGTTCCAAATGCTAGTGGGATAGTCACACATGAAATCCTCTCTCTCTCTTCTGCCTGAAAAATAATGGTGATTGTGGTGACCAAGTGTAAAGGATTCTCACAAACACACTGTCTGTTCTTGCCTTGCCTAATTATTTGATAGTTCAGTGGAGGCAGTGGTGATGAAATGGCAGCTTGCAGTTGAGAAAGCTGGTCCACATCATTACCTTTACCATTAGATTCCAGTAAAATAACACCCTGCTGTTGTCACAGCCATAGCTGTACTCGAAAGATTACAGTCAGCTATTCGGTTAGTAGGCAGCACAGTGACACAGTGTAGAGTTGCTGCCTTACAGCACCAGAGACCCGGGTTTAATCCTGACTATGGGTGCTGTCTGTATGGAGTTTCTATGTTCTCCCTGTGACCGTGTGGTTTCCTCCAGGTTCCTCCCACATTCCATAGATGTGCAGATTTGTAGGTTAATTGGCACATAGAACCTGTGTACGGGTGATTGTGGGTCCGCGTGGACTTGCTGGGCTGAACGGCCTGTCTCCATGCTCTATCTCTAAACTAAACTGAACATTCAATTCAGCTGACATGGTTGTTAACCTGAAACAGTTTACCTCTCTCCATAGATGCAGCCTAACCAGTTTTTTTGTTGGCTTGGATCAGACTTTGACACCAAGACAGTTGTGGAAGGGCAGTTAAGACAGTTTAGAAGCAAACTGCTTCAAGAAAAATT
The DNA here is from genome assembly GCA_035221665.1 of Okamejei kenojei. NCBI lineage: Eukaryota > Metazoa > Chordata > Chondrichthyes > Rajiformes > Rajidae > Okamejei > Okamejei kenojei. The sequence continues at coordinate 49,231 of JAVHYY010000678.1, forward strand.
TACCGTACCTCTTGTGCTTCTCCGAGAGGCCGATGGTGTTTAGAATTCCATTCCTCAAAGGGCAGTAGAGGCAGAGTGTGAGAGCGTGTTTAAGCCAGTGGGGGATGGCGAGCAAGGGATGCAGGGGACGTGGGGTTGAGACCTCAATCAGACCAGCCATGATCTTACTATATGTTTGACTGGCCTGAAATGCTGAAACTACTCAGACATCACCCGATCATCCTCTCAAGTATCAACTGGTTGCAAGACAAGAGAGAGAGAATAGCAAAGGCACAGTGTTAAAGAAGGAGCTGCAGATGCTGGAAAATCGAGGGTACACAAAATGCTGGAGAAACTCAGTGGGTGCAGCAGCATCTATGGAGCGAAGTAGATAGGCAACGTTTCGGGCCGAAGCCCTTCTTCAGACACAAAGGCACAGAATGTACTCTGTTGGAGATTCAATGTCGAGTGCTAGACAGGGTTGGAAAGGGGAGCTGGGGCGAGAAGGAAGGGCAGGACTTTGTTCCTCTGCCTTTGAGGAACAGCCCACGCCCATTGTATCGGAAACTCTCTGCAACCTGTTATTCCTGTGTACAGCTCAGCCAGAGTTTGAAGTGTTGAATAAACATTGCAGTGTGAGTATGGCGCGTCAGGTCAGTGGTTTGTGAAGGCAAGCTACACTGTTGCAGGAAGTGGATGATGATGTTCCCTGTGTGTCAGAGTTCATGGAGTGAACCGGCAATCTCTGTGCAGAAAGTATTTGAAGTCAAGGGTGAAACATTCTCCTCCCAATCCCGTGTTTGCTCACAATTGTGAAATGAAACTGCTGAATAACTTACACCTGACTCATTAACTGTTTGCATGGTAGACAAAAATGCTGGAGAAACTCAGCGGGGGAGGCAGCATCTATGGAGCGAGACGCATCTTCTGAAGAAGGGTCTCGACCCGAAACGTCGCCTATTTCCTTCGCTCCATAGATGCTGCCTCACCCGCTGAGTTTCTCCAGCATTTTTGTCCACCTTCAATTTTCCAGCATCTGCAGTTCTTTCTTAAACAACTGTTTGCATGGAATCTTTTAAGGAAATTTAAGCAGTGTTAGGTTTAAGGTGACAGAATTGAGTTTAGGAAGCATATGGCATCCATGCCAACAAAGATGCCCATCCAAGCTAGTCCCCATGTGCCTGTGCCTGGCCCAAATCCCTGTAAACCTTTTCTATTCATGTACCTCTCCAATGTAACTTAAATGTTGTTATTGTAACTCCCACATGTTCCATGTGACCATCACTGTGTGAAAAGTCCTATTTTCGGAAAGACAGACAGGTGGGCAGAGGGAGTAGGGTAGCTCTGTTCGTAAGGAATGAAATTCAGTCCTTAGCAAGGGGTGACAAGGATCAGAAGATGTAGTCTTTGTGGATAGAGCTGAGAAATTGTAAGGGTAAATTAAATTTACAGGCTCCCAAACTGTAGCCAGGATATAGGTTACAATTGGCATGTAAGAAACGCTATGCTATGGTGCTATGGGAGATTTCAATATGCAGGTAGACTGGGAAAATCAGGTTGATACTGGACCCCAAGAAAGAGAGTTTGTAGAGTGCCTCCGAGATGGATTCCAAGAGCAGCTTGTAGTGGAGCCTACCAGGGAGAAGGCAATTCCGGGTTTAGAGTTCTGTAATGTGACGAATTAGATAAAGGAACCATTAAGAGGTAATGACCACAACATGATAAGTTTTAATCTGCAATTTGAGAGGGAGAAGGTGAAATTGAATGCCAGAACGGCCAAAGTTGATTGGAAAGGGACGCCAGCAGGGGTGACAGTGGAACAGCAATGATAGGAATTTCTGGGAATAATTCGGAAGATAGAAACATAGAAACATAGAAATTAGGTGCACGAGCAGGCCATTCGGCCCTTCGAGCCTGCACCGCCATTCAATATGATCATGGCTGATCGTCCAACTCAATATCCTGTACCTGCCTTCTCTCCATACCCTCTGATCCCTTCAGCCACAAGGGCCACATCTAACTCCCTCTTAAATATGGCCAACGAACTGGCCTCAACTACCTTCTGTGGCAGAGAATTCCACAGATTCACCACTCTCTGTGTGAAAAACGATTTTCTCATCTCGGTCCTAAAAGACTTCCCCCTTATCCTTAAACTGTGACCCCTTGTCCTGGACTTCCCCAACACCGGGAACAATCTTCCTGCATCTAGCCTGTCCAACCCCTGAAGAATTTTGTAAGTCTCTATGAGATCACCCCTCAATTTTCTAAATTCCAGCGAGTACAAGCCAAGTCTATCCTGTCTTTCTTCATATGGAAGTCGTGCCATCCCAGGAATCAGTCTGGTGAACCTTCTCTGTACTCCCTCTATGGCAAGAATGTCTTTCCTCAGATTAGGAGACCAAAACTGTAAGCAATACTCCAGGTGTGACCTCACCAAGACCCTATACAACTGCAGTAGAACCTCCCTACTCATACTCGAATCCTTTTGCTATGAATGCCAACATACCATTCGCTTTCTTCACAGCCTACTGCACCTGTATGCCTACTTTCAATGACTGGTGTACCATGACACCCAGGTCTCCCCTTTTCATAATCGGACACCATTCAAATAATAGTCTACCTTCCTGGTTTTGCCACCAAAACCACGCATTTATCCACACTATACTGCATCTGCCATGCATTTGCCCACTCACCCAGTCTATCCAAGTCATCCTGCAGCCTCCTAGCATCCTCCTCACAGCTAACACTGCCCCACAGCTTCGTTTCATCTGCAAACTTTGAGATGTTGCATTTAATTCCCTCGTCCAAATCATTAATGTATATTGTAAATAGCTGGGGTCCCAGCACTGAGCCTTGCGGCACCCCACTAGTCACTGTCTGCCATCCTAAAAAGGACCCGTTCACTCCTACTCTTTGCTTCCTTTCTGCCAGCCAGTTCTCTATCTACATCAATACTGAACCACCAAGACTGTGTGCTTTAAGTTTGTATACCAATCTCTTGTGTGAGACCTTGTCGAAAGCCTTCTGAAAGTCCAGATATAACACATCCACTGCTTCTCCCTTATCCACTCTACTAGTTACATCCTCAAAAAATTCAATAAGATTCGTCAGACATGATTTACCCTTCGTAAATCCATGCTGACTTTGTCCAATGATTTCACCACTTTCCAAATGCGCTGCTATCCCATCTTTAATAATTGACTCTAGCAGTTTCCCCACTCCCGATGTTAGACTAACTGGTCTGTAATTCCCCGTTTTCTCTCTCCCTCCCTTTTTAAAAAGTGGGGTTACATTAGCTACCCTCCAATCCTCAGGAACTACTCCAGAATCTAAAGAGTTTTGAAAAATTATCACTAAGGCATCTGCTAATTCTGGGGCTACTTCCTTAAGTACCCTGGGATGCAGCCTATCTGGCCCTGGGGATTTATCGGCCTTTAATCCATTCAATTTACCTAACACCACTTTCCGGCTAACCTGGATTTCACTCATTTCCTCCATCTCATTTGACCCGCGATCCCCTGCTATTTCCGGCAAATTATTTATGTCTTCCTTAGTGAAGACAGAACCAAAGTAGTTATTCAATTGGTCTGCCATGTCCTTGTTCCCCATGATCAATTCACCCGTTTCTGACTGCAAGGGACCTACATTTGTTTTAACTAATCTTTTGCGCTTCACATATCGATAAAAACTTTTGCAGTCAGTTTTTATGTTTCCTGCCAGTTTTCTTTCAAATTCATAATGCAGGATCTTTTTATTCCAAAGAGGAAGAAAGATTCTAGGGAGAGTAAGAGGCGACCGTGGCTGACAAGAAAAGTCAAGGATAGTATAAAACTAAAAGAGAAGGCATATAACATTGCAAAGATTAGTGGGAAGCCTGAGGATTACAAAGCTTTTAAAGAACAACAGAAGGTAACTAAAAAGACAATATGGGGAGAAAAGATGAAATATGAAGGTAAGCTCGCCAATAATCTAAGAGAGGATAGCAAGAGTTTCTTCAGTTATATAGAGAGTAAGGAAGACGCAAGTGTGGACGTTGGACAACTGGGAGAATGATGCAGGAGAAGTGATAATGAGGAATAAAGAAATGGCAGAGGGGTTGAATAACTTTTTTGAATCAATTTTCACATTGGAAGATACCGCAACATGCCTGAAATTCAAGAGAGTCAGGAGGTGGAATTACTAGGGAAAAGGTGATTGGAAAGCTGAAAGGTGGATAAGTCACCTGGAGCAGATGGTCTGCACCCTCGGGTTCTGAAAGAGGTGGTTTTAGAGATTGTGGAGGCATCGATAGTGATAATTCAAGCATCACTAGAGTCAGGAATGGTTCCAGATGATTGGAAAATTACCAATATTATCCTGTTGCAAAAGAAGGGAGCAAAGTAGAATAGTTCGAACTATAGGCCGGTTAGTCTGACTTCAGTGGTTGGTAAGATTTTAGAGTTCATTGTAAAAGGAATGGAATGGAATACTTTATTGTCACATGTGACTAGGCACAGTGAAATTCTTTGCTGAGTACCCAATGTATGTTACGGAGTATTCAGAAGTTCACGATAAAATAAGCTGGTCAGCATGGCTTTGTGAAGGGGAGGTCTTGCCTTACAAATTTGCAGGAATTCTCTGAAGAAGTAAATAGCAGGACAGAGAGTACATGTTGTTTACCTAGATTTTCAGAAAACCTTTGATAAGGTGCCACACGTGAGGCTGCTCAGTAAGATGAGAGCCCATGGTAGCAAAGGGCAGAGACTAGCATGGATATCAGGTTGGCTGGATGGCAGAAGGCAAAGAGTGGCAATAAAGAGGGCTTTTTCTGTTTGGCTGCCAGTGACAAGCGGAGTTCCGCAGGGCTAAGTGCTGGGGCCACTGCTCTTCACATTGTATATTAATGATTTGGACGGGGTGGTTGAAGGCTTTGTGGCCAAGTTTGCGGATGATACGAAAATAGGTGGATGAGCAGGTAGTGTGGAGGCAGCAGGGACTTTACAGAAGGTGTTGGACAGGTTGGGAGAGTGGGCAGAGAAGTGGCAGATGGAATATAGTGTAGCAAAGTGTGGAGTCATGCATTTTGGTAGTAGGAATAAAGGCATAGATTATTTTCTAAATGGGGAGAGAATCGAGAAATCGGAGGTGCAAAGGGACTTGGGAGTGCTGGTGCCGGATTTCCCAGAAGTTAATCTGCAAGTCGAATCGGTAGTAAAGAAAGCAAACAAAGTGATAGCATTTATTTCGAGAGGCCTTCATAACAAGAGGATTTCAGTATAGGAGAAAAGAGGTTCTTCTGCAGTTGTATAGGGCTCTGGTGAGACCACATCTGGAGTATTGTGTACAGTTTTGGTCTCCTAATTTGAGGAAGGACATCCTTGTGATTGAGGCAGTGCAGCGTAGGTTCACAAGATTGATCCCTGGGATGGCGGGACTGTCATATGAGGAAAGATTGAAAAGACTAGGCTTGTATTCACTGAAGTTTAGAAGGATGAGGGGAGGGAATCTTATAGAAACATATAAAATTATAAAAGGACTGGACAAGATAGATGCAGGTAAAATGTTCCCACTGTGGGGCAAGTCCAGAACCAGGGGCCACAGTCTTAGGATAAAGGGGAGGTCATTTAAGACTGAGGTGAGAAAAAACTTTTTCACCCAGAGAGTTGTGAATTTATGGAATTCCCTGCCACAGTGGGCAGTGGAGGCCAAGTCACTGGATGGATTTAAGAGAGAGTTAAATAGAGCTCTAGTGGAGTCAAGGGATATGGGGGGAAGGCAGGCACGGGTTATTGATAGGGGACGATCAGCCATGATCACAATGAATGGCGGTGCTGGCTCGAAGAGCCGAATGGCCTCCTCCTGCACCTAATATTTATGTTTCTATGTTTCTATGACTTGTGTACAAAAACAGGGCTGAGGCTCTAAAAGGCACTGGTAAGGCTGCATTTGGAATTTAGTGAGCAATTCTGGACACCATATCAGAGTAAGGATGTGGTGGCTCTGTAGAGGGTCCAGAGGAGGTTTACAAGAATGATCCCAAGAATGAGTCGGTTAACATATGATGAGCGTTTGACGGCACTGGGCCTGTACTCGCTGGAGTTTAGAAGAATGAGGGGGGACCTCATTGAAACGTACAGAATAGTGAAAGGCTTGGATAGAGTAGATATGGACAGGATGTTTCCATTAGTGGGAGAGTCTAGGACTAGAGGTCATAGCCTCAGAATTAAAGGACGTTCTTTTAGAAAGGAGATGAGGAGGAATTTCTTCAGACGGAGGGTGGTGAATTTGCCACAGAAGGCCAAGTCAGTGGATATATTGAATGCAGAGATAGAAAGATTCTTGATTAGTACGGGTGCCAGAGGTTATGGGGAGAAGGCAGGAGAATGGGGTTAGGAGGGAGAGATAGATCAGCCATGATTGAATGGCGGAGTAGACCTGTTGGGCCGATTGGCCTAATTCTGCTCCTATCACATTAACTTATGATATGATCTTATGAAAAGTTGTCCCTTAAAAGATTACTATTAAGTCTTTCCCCTCTCACCTTAAACCTATATCCTCCTGTTCTTTATTCCCCTACCCTGCGCAAAAGACCCTGGGCATTCATCCTACTTATTCCCCTCATAATTTTATACACTCCTATAAGATCATCCCTCAAACAGCTGTTCTCCAAGGAATAAAGTCCTAACCTGCTCAACCTCTCCCAATAGCTCAGGCCCTCGAGTCCTGGCAACATCCTTGCAAATCTTTCCGCACTCTTCAATTTAACGGTACCTTTGATATAACAGGGTGACCAAAAGTGTATCCTATTGACCATCCTATAACATAACATAATATGACATCATATCCTAAGAGTCGTGGCAACATTCTTGTACATCTTCTCTGCGATCTTTCCAGCTTAATGTTGCCTTTCCTATAGCAGGGTGAACACAATGAACACAATATTGAAAGTGTGGCCTTACCAATGTCTTGTACAACTGTAACATAACATCCCAACTTCTATACTCAATGCTTTTACAGATCATTACCCTATCTTTCCTGTGGTACCAGATCTCTCAAATATTTGAAACTAATGTCAAGAGGGTACAAAAGGAGAGGGATTTCTCACTGGCAGCCAGATCAATGACAAGAGATCTAAGCCCAGTGGTCAGAAGAGAGAATATGTCAATGCAGTGAGACTGGAATGCGTGGCTGGATGGATGTGTGGGACACATTCAGTAGCATTTTTCAAAGATGCATTAGACTGATCGTAGGAAATGTGCAGATTGTGAGAACGAGCAGGGCAGTGGTGCCAGAGCACAGCTCTTTCGGAGAGAGATCCTTCAGTATTGTAAGGTTCCTGTGTATGTCCTTGCAATGCCCTCAACATATCAATGTCTGTTGACAGTGGGGGATCTAATGTTGCTGACAGAAGCCAGATCTACTCTTCTGTACCTGGATTTAGCACTCTCATGGTGTGCTTACCTTTACTCATTATAACTTAATAGATGATTGTATTTTTTTAATACATAAAGGAGGAGCAGGAGGAGGAGGACGCAGCAGCCATGGACACGTGGCTTCATCCTAACTTCCTCTCGCACTACACTCACCTTTCGCAACTTTTCAGCACTGACTCCCCTCACTTTCTCTTCCCACTCACTGTCCCTTGCTCTTGGAGCATGGAGCACTCAGCACAGGAGATGCACATTACCTTCTATGGTTTCACTGCTTTCAACTTGGGTTAACTGACGATCAAACTTTCCCTTCTCATTTTTGGGCTTGTTGCGGCCGGAAGTGGTGGGATTGTGGGTGCGAGTTCCCAAATCTAAGGGATAAAGAAACACCAGAGAAGCAAATGAGTTAATGAAGACAGAATGTGTAGGAAGAAATTGCAGATGCTGGTTCACACCGAAGACAGACACAAAATGCTGGAGTAACTCAGCGGGTTATGCAGCATCTCTGGAGAGAAGGAATGGGTGCTGTTTGGGTCGAGATTCGGAATGGGTGACATTTCGAATCAGAGCTTCACATGCTGGAAAGTTGAAACCAAAACAGAAAATGACGAGGAGACTCCCAACCTGAAACAATTAACTCTGTTTAGAAACATAGAAAATAGGTACAGGAGTAGGCCATTCGGCCCTTCGAGCCTGCACTGCCATTCAATATGATCATGGCTGATCATCCAACTCAGTATCCTGTACCTGCCTTCTCTCCATACCCCCTGATCCCTTTAGCCACAAGGGCCACATCTAACTCCCTCTTAAAAATGGCCTTCTCTTTCAACTGATGCTACCAGACCTGCCGAGTATTTTCTGTTTTTTATCGGGTCAGGACCTTTCTTCAGTCTGATAGACACATGGATATGCAGGGAATGGAGGGATATGGGTCATGTGTAGCCAGATGAGATTAGTGTAACAGCACCATAATTGGCATTGGCCTTGTGGGCCTGTTCCTGTGCTGTAACTGTTCTATGTTCCAACAGAACAGTAACAGGCCCTTCGGCTCAGATGACAAACTAAACAAATCCTTTCTGTCCAGATATGGTCTGCATCCATCTGTTCCCTGCCTGTTCATGCATCTGTTTTTTTTTTGTCAGGTGATCAATCCTCACGAAACAGCAGCCTCCACACTGTACTGTCACTTTGTTTAATCAATGGTTAAACGGCACTTTATCAAAAGCTTCTCTACACAAGGACACCAGGACTCTGTGTCCATCTCTTCCACCTTTCACCATTTCTATTTATTTCACTTAGAATCAGTTTATCTATGCATGCCTGAACATTGTCCTGCCACAAGGGGTCACAGGAGAAGGGGTGAGAGAGGGGGATGTGCCCGTGGACTGTGGGGAGCGGTGTGGGCTTGTCATGAACCACAGCATCCTCAGTCTAATACTTCCTGTTTTGTGTAGTGACAGGCACAGCCTGCTGTGAATCCGTCACTGGCTAGCACTATGGCCTGTGCACTGGGTGTATATGTTCATGCCACCTCTGGTTATCACCTATCTTCTCACTGCTTTCTCTCAGAGATAGACACAAAATGCTAGACAGTAACTCAGCGGGACAGGCAGATGAAGGAATGGCTCCCCGCTGACAGATCCCTTCGCTTCCAGCCACAACAGGGGACAGTTTGTTCCGGGGCCCACAAACGGTGAAGGTGAAGGTGGAGGGTATTGACATGGACCCAGCTGCATTGAGCTGTGTGACCTCGCTCACCCTCTGGGGTCTCTTGCCTCCCTGTGAACAACACCACATCTCCATTACATGAAGATATTTCAACTATCTTTATACTTGGTGGAGCTCAATGGCATCAGCCACTCTCTCCAAGAACTTGCACAGTAACTACAGTGAGCACCTACACCCACTGATCTGGATCTTGAATAGTCTTTTGCACAGAGAGGGTAGTCTGTACCTGGAACAAGCTGCCAGAGGAAGCTGCAGAAGCAGACACAATTATGATGTTTAAAACACATTTGGAAACATATCTGGATAGGATGTCTGGATAGGAAGGATAGGAAGGTCTGAAGAAGGGGTTCGGCCCAAAACGTTGCCTATTTCCTTCACTCCACAGATGCTGCTGCACCCGCTGAGTTTCTCCAGCACTTTTGTCTACCTTGGATAGGAAGGCTACTTCCCTCCCCCCTCCCTTTGGGGGGGGGGAACTCCACAGATTGCCCGTAAGTCTCTTTGCACATCCAAAACCTGATTGGTATTGGTTAATTATTGTCACATGTACTGATTAATGGTGAAAAAGGTCTGTTTGTGTGTTATCCAGTCAGATCATATCATCCATGAGTACCATCAGGTCAAACACAGGGTGGTGCAAAGGGAAAAATACCAGAGTGCATCATTTGGTATTATAGCTGTACAGGTGCAGAGAAAAGGTAGGTTGGAAGATTGGGACTACGCCTTGACTTATGGACATTCAACAGCCTGATAAGTGTTGAATGAGCAGTGCCTCAATCTGTTGCTACATGTTTTTAAGCTATTGTATCTTGAACCCGACGGGGAGGGGAGAAGAGGGAATGACTGCAATGATGTACTCATGCATCATATGATCTACCTGGATAGCACGCAAAATAAAAAGATTAGATTAGATTTTATTACTTGTTATTCGAACCTCAGAGAGGCTCGATCTAAACTCCGTTTCTACAAGCCATACAAACGGAACAATTCCTACAAAACACACAAACAATTCAATTCACACAAACATCCATCACAGTGAATCTCCTCCTCACTGTGATGGAAGGCAAAGTTCTTCTCCCTCCCCCGCACCATTTCTCTCCCGATGTCGAAGCCCCAGGCGGGTGGTGTTAAGTCCCACGTCCATTGAGGCCGCGCCAGGCGATGTACGCTCTAGGCCCAAAGGTCGCAAAAATTGAGCCCCCGGCGGGCACTGGAATGTCCCCGCGGCCGTTTAAGCTGCGCCGGGCGATGTATGGTCCCGCTCCGGGTCGTTCCAACCCCGCGACACGGGCTGGAGAAGTTGTGTTGCGGGAGCTCCGGAGAGCGGTCTCCCACCCGGACCCGCGAGCTCCCGATATCCCGACAGTCCACCGGCAGTAATCTGCAGCTGGTGCTGGAGCTGGAGCTCCGGAGTCGGGCCGCAGCAGCGAGCCACCACCGCTCCGAGGCCGGCCAGCCCCACGATGGTAAGGCCGCAGCTCCGCAGGCTCCGTGACTGGAGCCCCCAGGTCGTCCCGGTCGAAGGCCGCTCCACGGTGCTAGGCCCCAACGACAACGGAGACCCGACAGGGAAAAGGTCGGGTCTCCCGTGCAGGGAAGAGATTTTAAAAAGTTTCCCCCCCCCACCCCCCACATATACACAGTTAGAAACAGTAAAAAAAAAACATGAACAACTACATTTAACTAGACAAAGAAATTAAAAAAAAGACAGACAGGCTGTAGGGGCCGTTGCAACGTGAGTCGTGCCACTGCCGAAATAAAGCGGAATCTCAGTACACATGACGATAAGGAACCAGTACAATACCTGGGACGTCTGCTTTTAGATACCTTGTGCTGAAGGGAAAGATTTTCTTCTATCTAGCTTATCTATGCCCCTTCATGGTTGGGCATATCTCGTCCTTCGATCCACCATCAGTATCTTCCCCGTCTGGGAAAACAAATCCAGCTTCCAGTTTCTCCTCATAAGTTTAAACTTTAAAAAAGATGCCTGCGGCGGGTTTTCCTGAGGGTGGTGAGTGCTGGAATGTGCTGCAGGGGGTGGAGGTTGAAGCAGATACGGTAGTGGATATGGGTCATGTGCAGGTGGACTAGCGATGTTCTTGACATTGTGTACAGCATAGACATTGTGGGCCAAATGGCCTGCTCTGTGCCGTACTGTCTGTCGATGTATAACAGACACCGTTCGAGGCATAATCCTGCTGAATCTCCTCTCACACTCTCAGGCATGATCATCAGACTTGACCCGAAACAGCAGATGCTGAGGGTTTATTGAAGCAGTTTGCTTTATATACGGGGTGTCTGGTGAGTGCAAGTTGTGCACCACGTTGCAACAACACTTCAAACTTTGGAGCCAGGGCTGACGGCCGAGGTCAGTGGCTCAGTGACACCCCCTCTGACATCTCCCTCCTCCCTCTTTGTGCGCTTGGCATCCGAGGGGGCAGATAGTTTGCATACCTTTCCTGGCTGGCTGATTGGACTTTTTGGTCGCTTTTCCGGATCCCGATTTGGATTTACCGCTGGACATGGTGTTAACAACATCAGGGAATCGGGTGAAGGCACATCTCTGAAAGAGAGAGCAAGTGTCTGGTTAGTCAAAATGGCTGTGCAGTGTCCAAGTGCAGGCGGTGATCTCTGTGGAGAGGGATAATGCCCAGACCGCTGGCTGTTGCAACATCAAGGGTTACACAAAAAGCTGGAGAAACTCAGTGGGTGCAGCAGCATCTAAGGAGTGAAGGAGATAGGCGACGTTTCGTGCCGAGACCCTTCTTCAGACTGGTCAGGGATCATGGACACGAGAGATATAGACGGTGATGTGGAGAGATAAAGAACAATGAATGAAAGATATGCAAAAAAGCATAGATGATAAAGGGAACTAGCCATTGTAAGCTGTTTGTGGTGTGAAAATGAGAAGCTAGTGCGACTAGGGTGGGGGAGGGAGATAGAGATAGAGAGAATGCCAGGGCCCGAGGGCTGAGGGAGAGGTGGGGAGGGGGAGGAGACAGCAAGGGTTAACAGAATTGAGAAAATTCAATGCTCAAGCCCAAAGGTTGAAACATCAACATCGCCCAGCGGCGGCTACTGAACGATGGCATCAGCAATCCCAGAACATCCCTGTAACTCCACACTGCCATCAGCACCCAACCCCAGCACAAGGTCCAGAGCACGCAGAGCAAATGCGAGGGTGAAGGAGTGCACAGGGGGAGATACGGCTCAGTCGGGTCAACAGGGTGGTTGACGGAGTCTGTGGGGAGCTATGGAGGGATGGGAGAGGGGAATGGGTAGGGAGCATGGTGCAAGGGGAGGGGGTGTGGAGAGGTGAGGGAGTGGTGCGGTTAGAAGAGTTGAGGGAGGGCTGGAGGGGAGAGCAAGTTGAGTGGAAGGGAGAGAGAGAACGTGGTGAGTAGGTAGCAGGTGCGGAAGAGTGTGAGTAGGAGGGGATAAGGGGGGTGGAGTGAGATTAGGAGGGTGTGTGTGTGGGGGAGAGAGGTGTGGGGGGGGGGTGAGGCGGTGTGTGGCGGGGTGAGGAGGTGGAGACTGTGGGGGAGTATGGGAGAGGAGGGTGTGTGGGGGGGATGGGGAGAGGAGGTGTGGGTGGGGGGGATGGGAGAGGAGGGTGAAGGGGATGGGGTGAGGATGTGTATGTGTGTGGGGGGGGTGAGGAAGGGGATTGTCTGTGGGGGGAGGAGGGTGGGTTTGTGGTGTGGATGTGGGGGGGGTGTGGGTGGGAGGGTGTGGGGGGGAGAGGACGGAGTGTCCTGTGGGGGGGAGGGGGGTTTTGTGGGGTGGTGTGGTGTGGGGGGGGAGGTGTTTGGTGGGGGGTGTTTAAATACAAATATAAGTAGGGGGTGTTAGGTTTGTGTTCGGGTGGTGTGTGTGTGTGTTGGTGATTGTTTTGTGTGGGGGTGTGTGTGTGAGAGTGTGTTGGTTGTGTGTGTGTGAGTTTTGTGTGTGTGTGTGTTGGTGTGTGTGTGTGTGTGTGGGGTGCGTGTGTGTGTGTTGGGGGGTGTGGGTGCGTGGTTGAGTGGGGGTGTGTGGTGTGTGTGTGTGTGCGGTGCGTGTGGTTATGTGTGTGTGTGTGGTGGCGGGTGCGTGTGTGGGGGGGGGAGGGTGGGGGGGGGGGGGTGGGGGGGGGGGGGGGGGGGGT